>CM077093.1:14036318-14127759 GCA_039513925.1 Platanthera zijinensis | reverse complement strand
AATTTTGAGTGTTTCATTGTAATCAAGTGTGTCCGTGTCCTGCGACCGAAGTATGAAAACACTTTTATGTCAAGCAAACTTGTAAGGCCTGTTAAGGCCATTTCTATTTCGGTGTATTGAAACATTCCTACGGGGTTATTGTAGTGGACATTCATGCTTTTGGTGGGTTCTTTCCTCTTGCAACTTAATTGTTAATGTATTCGCTAGGTGTTGTGTAGGACGTGCAATTGGTTGAATGGTTTCAACGCCGTAAACAACTGGTCTGTCCTCGTAGTATATGGCGTCGGGCCCCGGCCGGCCCTACTGTTATATACTATGTGACGAATAGGGGTGTTACAATTTACAAGTCAGAAAAGGTGAACAAACCATGGCAAATGCTGCCAGAAGCATGGAGAACTCAATGCTTTGGCACTGTAGAGTTGGGCATCTCAACTTTGCAGTGCGCAGAAGTTACCTGGCATGGTAACTGGGATGCAAGGAACAATCAATAACTCAGAATTCTGTGAGACTTGTGCTTTTACAAGATACACAGGGCACCCTTCCCAAATCAAAGTCACTGGAGATCCACTACCCCTCTGGAATTGTTTCATGCAGACCTTGGGGGTCGGCCCCATCTCCAACCTGGGGAGATAGCAGATATTATATTTTGTTTGTTGATGATTGCACTCGCATAATGTGGGTGTATTTTCTAACACAAAAGTCAGAAGCCTTGTCTATGTTTGTTAAGTTCAAGAATTCAGTGAGAATGAAACATGCAACAACTATAAAGATCCTCCGCACAGATCGAGGAGGAGAATTCATCAGCAAAGAGTTCACAACTTCTGTGATGTGAAGCTCATGGAATCAAAAGACAACTTACAGTGCACAATGTCCTCAGCAAAATGGAGTGGTCGAGCGCAGAAACCGCACCATAGTATAGATGGGAAATAGCATGCTTCAACAGAAGAAGTTACCTAAACTGTTCTGGGGAAAGCTATAAACACAGTTGTTTATATCCTAAATCGGGCTCCCACTAAATCTCTTCCAGGATCCACACCTTATGAAGCAGGGTACCATCAGAAACCATCATTACATAATCTAAAAATCTTTGGATGTTTGGCTTATGCCATTATAACAAATCAGAAAAGAGATAAGTTAGATAGAAAAGGGGTGAAGCATGTTTTTGTGGGCTACAGCTTAGAATCCAAAGGGTACAGGTTGTTTAATCCTTAAACACAAAAGTTAGTCATTAGCAGAGATATTATCTTTGATGAACAAGGGAGCTGGGAAGATTGGGGAATCAATGAGGATCAGAGTCAATTGTTCTCTACCACCTTGGAGGATGTCGTGGATTAACCTTCCCCTGATCTCAGTCCACGGCCGCCCAGTCCACAAGATGGCGACAATGTCAATTCCACACAGGATGACAGGTTAGACTCATCACCTCCTCATAAATATCGTTCCATTACTGACATATATGAATCATGTAATGTGGCACTGTTATGCCAAGAACCCACCAAATACTCTGAGGTTGCAACTCAACCAAAATGGGTTGAGGCAATGCATGAGGAAATCTTATCAATTAACAAGAATCAAACATGGAATCTGGTGGATAAACCAGTTGGAAAGGATGTTATTGGACTAAAATGGGTCTATAAACTCAAGTTGAATGAAGAAGGAGGCGTAGAGAAATACAAAGCCCAACTTGTTGCGAAGGGATACTCACAACAACCTGGCAGGGACTTTACTGAAACATTTGCACCAGTCGCCCGGCTTGAGACAATACGACTATTACTGCCATTTTCCGTGCAACACAGGTTGAAGATCTACCAATTAGATGTTAAATCTGCCTTTCTTAACGGGGATATCCAGGAGGAGGTTTTTGTTCAACAGCTAGAAGGATATGTTGTAGAAGGAAGTGAGGAGAAGGTCTACAAATTAAGAAAGGCGTTATATGGCTTGCGCCAGGCACCACATGCTTGGAATGAACGCATTGATTCATACCTGAAGACAATTGGTTACACTCGCAGTCCATACGAAGCATCTCTTTACATTAAAACTCTTCCTCAAAATGAATTTGTGATTGTGTGTATCTATGTGGATGATTTGCTGCTTACTGGATCTAAATCCCAACTGATTGATGAATTCAAAGCCGCTATGGAACAGGAATTTGAGATGACTGATCTGGGAATGATGAAATACTTTTTGGGGCTGCAAATAATTCAGTCACAAGATCAGATTTTTCTGCATCACCAGAAATACATAAACGAACTACTGCATCGATTTGATATGCATGATTGCAAACCCACTTGTACCCCTATGACAACTGGAGACAAGTTGAGGAAAGTCGATGGAGACGAGAAGGTAAATAAAGAAGTCTATAGAAGCTTAGTTGGTGCTTTTATCTACCTCACTAATAGCCGACCTGACATTGAACACTCAGTGGGCGTTGTGTCTAGGTTCGCATATGAGCCAAGTATGGCACATATGAAAGCTGTAAAGAGAATAATTAGATACTTGCAAGGGACTAGAACTTTTGGGCTCGTCTACAAGAGAATAGCTGATGAAAATGATCACATTACTGGATATTCAGATAACGACTGGGCAGGAAGTGCTAACGACCGAAAGAGCACTAACAGATTCTTATTTCAGTTGGGGCAAATGACCATCTCCTGGAATTCCAGGAAGAAGAAAAGTGTTGCCCTTTCATCTGCAGAGGCGGAGTACATGGCTATTGGGGAAGCAGCAAAGGAGGGGGTTTGACTAAATCGTCTTCTAGCCACCCTGAAACAGGAGAAAGTGCGCGCTATTACTCTCATGGTGGACAGCACTTCTGCTATTTCCATCTGCAAAAATCCTGTACTCCACAATCGCACTAAACACATTCAAATCAAGCATCACTTTGTTAGAGATCTAATAGAAGAGAAAGAAATTGCACTTTGCTACTGCAATACTAAGGGGAAGCTGGCTGATGGGATGACGAAGGCTTTGTCGGCGGAAAAGTTCCAGATGTTCCGGCGTGCTATTGGGGTTTACAGTCTGACGGAGGCAAACCAGGAGGATAAAGAGGCCCAGATTAAGGAGTGTTAGATTACAGCTTCAATCTAATCTGGGCCCACACCTTGGTCTTTATTTCCTCCTTTTACCTCTACATATATATGTGCGCCGATATACACATATATATGTTGTATGCCTTTGAGTATTTTAATCCCTTATCTCCTGTTTGATATTAACTGCTGCTGTATGTGAACCTTTTATTATATAAATGGACTGGTCTGGATAGAGTGAGGATCACTCATGAATCCAGCTGCTTATCCCTTCTTCGTCTTTGTTTCTTCCTCATCTCCTGCAGACCTACAAACATGAATACTCAAATGTTAACACTCAGATCCTGCCGCTCTTCGCGATTCTTCGTGATTCTTCTGATCGTGTTTCCACCGGTGAGTTGAGATCTGCAAGCCGATCTAGCCACTTCCCTGTTTCCAGTTCCAGTCCGGCTCAGTTCAGGTCTGCACTCCTAGAGTCTTAAGTTGGCCATCGCTGGAATCTTGGATCTTGCTCTTGGTTTAAGTCGTCGATCCAATTTTTTGGGAGATCCAGTGCTGATCCAATTTCTAGACCATTGTCAGCGCTGCATTCCTTGCTTATTGGAGTTGCAGGAGTTGTAGGATTTGCCGTTCTTCAGGAGTTCTTCTTTGTTTCTCCAGCCGCTGCATAGTGCATAGATCCAGGAATTCTGGTTCTTGCCTGATTCAATGATCCATGAATTTTGCATAGATCCAGATCTACTCACTGGGAGAATCCAGATCTATTCTCTGGGAGAATCCAGATTTTGGTAGTTTTTGGATTGTGATCAAATTTAAGTTCTGGATCTCTCTTGGTGGAGAAGGCATGCTTTTAAGGTTTATTGGGGCTCAATTCAAGTCCTTGATGTCTGTTCTCAGTCGAAGAGAGGGAGCAAACATACATCTGGATTGGATTTGAAGACACTGGGTCGTCTCGGCGCGGATCTGGTTACTTCTTACTAGTTTTTTCGTTCAAGCTAAATTAAGATGTTGAGGTATAGCTCACTCGATATCATGGAGCTTCAGTCGTTCGCTCCCACTGATTTCCATATTTGGAAACTGCATGCCCAACTGGGGATGAAAGAACGTGGTATTTTCTACACAGTTCTGAGTGGTTACGCCACTACCCGAGAGGATGTGGACATATTTCTGTGGGGTAAGGACGATGTGGTTTGTTAGGACTACCTCCAAAGATCCCTAAATCCTCGTCTCGCCATGACCTACAGTAGTTGTAAGACTGCAAAGGAGATTTGGGATTGCTTGAACGCGCGTTTTCAAGAGGAGTAGGGATCGTTGAGAATTCCCCTTAGTGAGCAATGCTTTAACTCGAAATTTGATATAAATTCTTTAATCACCTCCCAAATTGTTGAACTGGAAAAACTGTGTCTCAAGCTGGCGGACGAACAGTCTGAAATATCTGATAGTCTCTTTGTGAGTCTCATTCTGCACAAGCTGTCTCCTGGGTGGATCACCTTCAGATTGGAGGAGGAGACCACTCTAGATGAATTCAAAAGACTCATCCGCCTTGAGGATCAAAATAATGGACTCAGAAGTGATCCTTGAAACCACTGGAGGAGGTGACTTTTAAAATTTTTAAGTCTCGTGTGAAAAATCAGTTGAATCTTAAAATCAAGAGACTAAGAAGTGATCGAGGAGGAGAAACACTACAACTCAGTTTAAGGAATCCTGTGCCTCTGAGGGCATAATCCTTGAAACTACAGCTCCTTACTCACCCCAGTCAAATGGCGTTGCCGAGTAAAAGAATAGAACTTTAACAGAAATGTTGAACTCTATGCTCCTAACAGCTGGCATGCCTAACTCATTTTGGGGAGAAGCAGTCCTTACTGCGAATCACATTCTGAATAGAGTGTCTTACACAAAGCTCATTTCTATCCCGTATGAGTTGTGGCATGGTCATCCATGTAAATATGATACTCTAAATACTTGGGGTTGTATCACATATGTGTGATTACATGACCTTAAGAGACCTAAGGTTGGACCTAGAATGACAACATGTGTTTACCTAAGTAGTGCAGAAGATAGTACAGCTGACAGTTTCTGGATCTATCCACTAATACAGTGATGGAGTCTAGAGATGTTATTTTCTTTGAACATAAATTTCTCAAAGATCATGGCTTAATCGTTCACAGGTCTACTGATGTGATTGCAGAATCTACTATAGAACCTGAAGCTGGCCTCTCTGGCACTGCTCCCCAACCTCTAGAGGTGGAACCTGTTTCTGTTAGAACGTCTACAAGAGATAGAATCCCTAAGAATTTTGGTAAGAATTTCGTCATCTACCACTTAGAGGACGATTCATTCTCCTATCAAGAAGCAATGAGATCTAGAGATTCATTAATGTGGGCAGAAGACATCGATGATGAGATGGACTCGCTTCTACAAAATAACACATGACATCTAGTTGACCTGCTGAAAGGAGCTAAAATCGTAGGATGCAAGTGGGTGTTGAAGAAGAAATTACATAGTGATGGGTCTATAGCCAGGTATAAAGTGTGTCTAGTAGCTAAAGACTTTAAACAATAAGGGGGAATAGACTATTCTTATGTTTATTCACATGTGTGTCACTTATCAACTATTAGGATTCTTCTAGTTTTAACTTATATCGAGAACTTCATAGTTCATCAGATGGATATGAAGACAGCATTCTTAAATGGAGAGCTTGATGAAGAGATCTATATGGCACAACCTAAAGGTTATGTTCATAAGAATCTAAAAGATAAAGTGTGCAAATTAAATAAATCAATCTATGAGCTTAAACAAGCGCCTAAGATGTTGCACATGAAGTTTGATCAAGTGGTAAAGAGCGTTGGATTTCAGTCTAGTTTTTCAGACAAGTGTCTTTATCACTGCTCATTGTCCAATCACAGTTATTATATGCCTATATGTGGACGACATGTTGATTCTGGGTTCATATCTTGCTGTAGTGAGGGATGTCAAGTCCACTCTCGCAGAAGCTTTTGACATGAAGGACCTTGGTCCCGTGGATACCTTGTTAGGTATGAAAGTTAGATTTGATAAGGGTAGAGTCACTCTTAGTCAGACTCATTATATAGAACAACTACTTTCTACTTGGGGATACAAAAACTGTAGGTCAGTTGAGACACCGTTTGATCACAATGTTAAGTTGAGTCCTAATGAAAGGACCAACATTGATCAATTAAAATATTCTAAAATAATTGGTAGTCTCATGTACGCTACAAGTTGTACTAGACCAGACATTGCCTTCCCGGTTGGCATGCTGAGCTGCTTTACCAGTAGTTCATGCAAAGAGCATTGAGATACCTAGATAGGCTGATGAGATACCTGAGAGGTACTAAAGATCATGGCTTATGCTACATTGGTTATCCTCCTACTTTGGATGGATTCTCTAATGCCTCGTGATGTTCAGAAGTTGGGAACATCAAGTCTACCAATGGATATATATTCACTTTGGGTGGAGCTTTTATTACTTGGAAATTCAAAAGACAAACTTGTATAACTTTGTCATCCATAGAAGCCGAGATGTTTGCCTTAGCTTTGGCTGGTGAAGAGGCATATTGGATCAGGAACCTAATTTTAGATATACCCATGTCTAGGTTACAAGTCAACTCATTGAGCTTGTATTGTGATAATCAAGCAGCAGCTCAAGTTGTAAAGAATGCTCTCTATAATACTAAGAGGAGACATGCACGTCTGAGACATGCTTTGTTGAATTATCTAAAAGAACAAGAAATTATCACTTTGATCGATGTGCGTTCAAAGGATAACCTGGCTGATCTATTGACGAAAGGAATGTCCCAAGACAGATTAATCAAAATAGTGGGGGAAATGGGAGTAAAGGCGATTTAGCTCGGCCTTAGTTCAAGGTTAGGCGATTCAGTTCAGCCTTAGTCCAAATGTTTTGATTTTCAGATTTCCTTTGTCAAAGCAAGCATGTTGTGCTCCGTTGATGCTCTTGGTTGCTGAGTACGGATTTGGTAAGTTGTTTCATTCCAAACTTGATACTAACAACTTCACTTGGATTCGGCTATCTTGCATTAGAGAAGAGTGTTATTCCAAACTTGATAACATGATCTGACTTGGTTTGACTTTTCTGCTGTTAATTGGTTCCATTCCAAACTTGATGAGTTCTAGTTAACCATAGAAGGGCAGTAACTGTGACATTCCATATAAGAACACAGATATAGCTGCGGTGTCCAAACGTCCGTAAATCGTTTCATTTGGAAACAGATAACGGATTCTGAGGTCAATCTATAATACTACGTGATGGTGTCCTCCAGCTAATAATAATTAAATACTGCGTTTTCACGGTAGAACTAGATATTTGTACATTTTCAAAATGATTGAATTCATTCTAAAATGAAATTCGTTGTTGGAAATTACAGGGACTGCTGATATAGAAGAAGGACTGGTAGACTGGGATCCTGATCATGATAATCTTCTGGATAGTGACAGTTAGAGTATTAGTTGATTTCATTTTGGTATCTCTATTTTAGAGCACTGTTTAGCTCTTTATCTTCATTTGTTTGTTTGGACTATTCGTTGCTCTCTGTTTGACTTGGGGGACGCTAGGCGTATAGGGCTTGTGCCCTGATTGTACCTGAGACATGTTGTGATGTGGCTAAGCTTTCTCTCTGTTTATGCATGCATACTATTTTTCAGGTTAAGTCTAATATGTTTAAACAGGTGCCGGACACAGTTGTAAATGATTCAAGTTTGACTGAACATTGCACAAACCACCCCCTTTTCTGACGTTGGGTTTACGGCGGACATAGCAGGAGATTGTTAGATATATTGTATTTATGTCCGCACGTGTCGAGTCCGACTCGAAACGGGTTATTGGGTTCGTGTCGGTGTAGGGCTAGGCTCTACGCTGGAGGTACTATAGATACTTATTCCAAACTTGATAGAGCTATGTAGAATACTTTTAGCGGAGCCAACCCAACATTTAATACATATTAAAACATTTAAGAAATGTTATGATATTATGAACATATTTTGCAACCTAGTTAAATACCTAATATATGATTGAGATCAATGCACATGTTATTTACAACAAATTAAATGGGAACCCATTCAAGTGCTTGTATGATGGTGACGGTCATGAACGCAGTGGTTACGAACGGTCATTCGTGAATGTCCGATCTAGCAACTAAGGTACTTCATTCATTTTTATGTTTAAAATTTATTTTGTTTTTCGGGGTGACGGACATAATCGTTGTCATGTCAAACATTTATTTCATGATGATAGCATTTGTGTCCAAATTGATCACCGTAGTAAAAACATCACGCCAAACAAATGATGTGCAGTTGATGACCACTGAATTCACGAGCGCCGCCGCCAAACGGACCCTTAGATTAAATAGATTTTGAAGCACAAATGAATAACAAAAAATATTTGAAAACAACAAATGATGAATATTGAAGTGATGATCCATCTAGTGTCGGCGCCTTCATGCTTGTCGAAACTACTGGCTCCTCAAACCAAGACACACTCAAGTACTCAACTGATTTGTACATGCATGTGTGCCCTTGCTGTTGCCATTACGCGATCTCTTATTTTATTTTGACGAGAATTCTTCGTGCGACCTATGCCCTATGCGCGATCTCACTATCCAACTCCTTCAATCTTAGCATACCCAAAGTGCATGTATCAATTATATCATTCTTATTTGAAACAATCTACCATGTTATCACTTCACAAGATAAAGACAATATTTGTGATGGTTGTGGTGGCAAAAAAACAATAATGTGATTGGAATTGTTAGAAAAGTAGCTGTAGGAAAAAAGTATGAACAGAAAGCAGTTGTGCGCCTACAAAAACAAGAAGTAAGAATCTTTTTCAAAAGCACTTTTCTGACACAAAGTATTTTTCTCACCACTGAACCAAACACCTCTAAAGGCTCCGTTTGGGGGGGCTTATTTTCACCGGTCAAGTGGTCATGGCCGCATGAATCGGGACTTAATTAAGGTCCGGTTCATGCGGTCATGACCGCTTGATCAGTGAAAATAAGTCCCCTCAAACAAAGCCTAAAACAATATTTGTAGAAGTGAGTACAACAAATACTAAAAGCTACCTGATCATCCCAAAAGAACATAATCATTTAAAAAAAATAATATACGGTACGGCCGTCGTATTAAAAAAATGCAATAGTATTTGTTAATATATTTATATTTTAAAAATACAATTGTATTATTTTCCAAATAACTTTTAAACATCACATCTCATATTTAGGTCTGGACAGATAATTTCCACCAAGTGGCAGCTTTTTTTGCGTCGCTATATAGTTTTACTTTGAAAGGCTTGATTTATAAATTACTTAATTAGTTAATTAATTGAAGTTTATTTGGTAATTAGTTTGTATTGCTTGTGAACTATCAATAATTTAGCATTTTTGCCACGTTGGTGCCTTCTAGCCTTTTGCCAATGATGTGACATCCCCATGTATTTTTGAAGAAAAATTGGCCCAAAGACTCGCAGGATGGTTATTATGGGCATTTTGTAGATGTACAGAATGTTATATAAATTCGTCATTCTAGGGTTTGGATAATCCTGAAATTTAGAAATCCTCCACCGTTTTGTAACTGTAATGTTACGGGCAACTCAAGACTCCTGATAGACTGGATTAAATTAGGTCGCATTAGCCCGTGGAGCGGTTGAGAGCGCAAACAGCCACAAATTAAGTAAAGAAATGCACAAGACGATTTTAACGTGAAAATCCCGTAAATTTGGTAAAAAATCACGTGATTGATTTGATGTCAGTCAAACTTTACCATCAGCGGCGGTTTACAAGTTATCTGAGAATTCGAGAGCGACATGCCGCTTCTCGTTACAACTTTGGGATAAGAGAAAGTACATGTGTGCTTGGTGGGCGACAAACGCATCACACAAAGCACATAATCAATCTCTTTATGTAGGTGGTGGACGTTTTCGAACGCTGCCCGGATGTTGTGCGCCGCAACAATGCGCGTAGGAGATTCGTTGGTGAGGAAATGATGAATGACTTGCATGTAGGACATTTTTTGGAGAGGTCGGCGGTTCGTCTTCTTCTCTAAAGCGTCGCGAACTTAGATGAATTCTCGGAATAATGGGAAGGTGATGACTCGTATGAGGATTTTGACAGAACTCCGGTCTGTAGGAGAAGATCGAAGACTGGGAGAAGAAAGTTAAAAATAAAAGGGTGTTAGGGGCCTTTTTATAGGTCTCAGGAGGTGGTTACGGTAGTTATGTGGCTATCCGCAAACCGTAATCACCCACATTACTAGGTACAGAACATTTTAATATAGTTTCAAGGAGCATATTATTTTATAATTTCACTATAGCATGCCATTTTTATTTTACCTATTTTTCCCACTCATGAGGGTAGTTACACTAGTGGTTAAACGGGTGGTTATCCGCATAACGGATGGTCGTGATCGTCGAAGGATAATCAGACGGTG
Source organism: Platanthera zijinensis (assembly GCA_039513925.1). Lineage (NCBI taxonomy): Eukaryota > Viridiplantae > Streptophyta > Magnoliopsida > Asparagales > Orchidaceae > Platanthera > Platanthera zijinensis. The sequence goes on along the minus strand of CM077093.1, from coordinate 14,117,275 downwards.
GCGGTTGAAGGGAGGCCGACTGGAAAAATCCGGTCGGGGAAGACCGACCGGGCGGACGGCCGAGGGAGGCTGACCAAGCAACTGTTGAAATTTTGGAAGTGAAAGTAGGTGGCCTGGGCGTTCTGTCCACACGACCTGTTCAGACAGAGGGCGGCGACCTTTCAGGTTTGCTTGAAGTGGCTAGCGGTCTGTTCCCTGGAGAAACCGGGCGGATAGGTTGTTATCTGCGTAGTTCGCTGAGTCTGAGTTGCGGACTGATTTGAAGATCGCGAGTTTTGCTTAGGCTTGTGCCTTGGACTTGCTCTGGTGTTGTAGTTGGGGATAATCGCAGTGTTTGCCGGATTGTGCGGACTAGTGTTGAAATCCACCGGGTTATGCGAACTGGATCTTGAGTTGGCCGGTTTGGAGTCCGCGCCTTGGTCTCCTTGTGGTGTGGGCTTGGTCTAGATTTGTTCAAAGTCCAAGTTGGCTGTTCGGTAGGTCACGCGGTCTGCTTCTGTGTCCGCCGAGCTCGGCAGCAGTCCGTCGTGCTATGGTTGCGAGCTCGGGGAGTGCAGACTGGGGTTGTATCCGCAGTGTCCACCTGGTTGGCGACCAGGTCTGCTTTGGTGGTTAGGCGGTTTGGCTGGGTGTCTTGCTGTGGTGGTGCAACCTCAGCGGACTGACTATCTGGTCTAGTTGCGGCGGCCTTATATTATGTCTGCAGCTTAGCGGATGCTCTTTGTTCTCGCAGCGAGATAGGGCGGTGTTCCTATCAGCTAGGGAAGTGATCACACTCCTATCCGCGCCAATAAATAGGACCCCCCTATCACTTCAATGGCACACCGAGTGAACAGTAAGTGGACTTGGGTAGTTGCTGCGGACAGGGTTTTCTATCCACGGTGTTTGAAGTGCTTGACCGGTTTGTGTTGTACAGGTTGTGCGGACAGCGCTAAGAAGCCAGGGACTTGGTTCTGACTTCGGTCAGAGACAGTGCGGACTCTGCGGCTTGCAACCAGCGGTTAGCAGTAGGTCGCGGCTTGCAACCAGCGGTTAGCAGTAGGTCGCGGCTTGCGATCAGACGGTTTTCTCTTCTGTAACTTGTTTCCCAGTTCAATAAGCTGTCCGGTCTGACGGCTTGTTCAGTTTGGTAGCAGCAGTTCGCTTGATTTTGGCGGCTAGGCGACCTCGCAGTTAGGTGGCTTGCAGATCAACGATTAGAGTTTGCTCAGCTTTGGAATAACGTGCAGTCCGCGCGGCTAGGTTGCGGCTTGGCGACTTACCGGTTTCAGCGGACTCCGTAGCGGTTAGCAGCAGAATCGGCGGTTGCTTTTTGAGTCCGCACGGCTAGTTTCTTGCCTTGTAATTTTTTCTACTTCTATCAGATATATTGGCGAATCATGTCTCGTCATGTATGCCATGTCTTGTAAAAATTTTTTGATAGTACAAACTTCTTGCTCTTCTATTAGCTTTTGTTTTGCTTGAGCTCAAAATGGTTGAGTGTTCCTGCGCCAGGTTTCTGGTTTTCCGCGAATCACAAATTTTTTACATGGTATCAAAGGGAACAGAGGCTGAGCAGTGATTAATCGTCAACTTGCTTTATTGCTTCTGTGAGTCTGAGTATTCCAGATTCAGTGCAATGGAAGGTGGAATGACAATAGGTCTTGGAATTGAGCTCCTTACATCGACCAACTTCAAAAAGTGGAAGTCGTGTATGGAAAGCTTTCTTTTGAGCGAGTACTTATGAGAGGTCGTCTGCGGAGACGATAGGCAAGAGATGGTTGCTGCTGCTGACAATGTTGATGCTGTGAGAGCTTGGACGAAGATAAATGCGAAAGCGAAGTTTGTTCTCAAACGAGCTATCACATCAGAACTCTTTGATCACATCATCGGATGTCGGTCCGTTGCATAAATTTGGACTTCCCTCGATGGGTTGTTCAACAGGAAGAATGTAGTAAGACTACAATTTCTGGAAAATGAGTTGGCAAGGGCCACTCAAGGAGATCTGTCCATCTCGACGTCCTTCTTGAAGATCAAAAACTTATGCGCTGAGATTTAAGCGTTGGACCCTGATGAGCCTATCCTAGAAGCAATACCGAAGAGACACATAATCCGCGGGTTGTGGAAGGAATATGTGGCCTCTGTCACTTCTGTTCAAGGTTGGGCCACTCAGCCATATTTGTTGGAGCTGGAGAACCTGCTGACTTTGCAGGAGAGCATGGCAAGACAGATGGCTGAAGTCACTATCTTTGAAGGAGGTAGTGAGGCGTTATTTTCAGGAAAGAAGAAGAGATGAGAGAAGAAGAAGACTGATTCTGGTGATCATCCTTCAACTTCTTATCAACAAGAGAGGACTGTTGCTCCTAAGCGTGACTGGAAGAAGAAGAAGGATTGACTTTAAGTGCTATAGGTGCAATCAGCCAGGTCACTTCAAGAAGGACTGCAAGGTCAAACTGCAGCCTAGGCATGTTGTAGACAAAGAGGAGGCTGGCTCCAGTGCTGAAGAAGCCGGATGGGGAAGTGCTTTCATGATGAGCACTTGTGTCCGTGCCTTGTCCTCAGTCGACTACAAAGATGACTGGATAGTTGACTCAGGGTGTGGTCATCACCTCACCTAGGACGAGTTAAAGTTCTCTTCTTTGCGAATGTTCTCGGGTAACAAAGCTATCATAACTACTAATGATACTATTCATGCAGTAGAGATGGAGGGTTTTGTTTCTTTAGGTAGTGATAAGGGTCCACTCACCTTGAGGAGTGTCTATCACATACCGGGCATGAAGAAGAACCTCTTCTTAGTGACCAATACAGTAGATGTAGATTTTTTACGTTCTGTTTGGTCTAATAAAAGTGAAGTTCCTCCGCAATGTGTCAACAGTTAAGGCTGACATTGCTCATGTAGGGAGAAGGATAAGAGACTTGTTTGTTTTATCAATAAGTTCCTATATTGATCGGATGATGGCCAATGATAATGTTGTTATCTGGCATGAGCGGCTGAGTCACGTTAGGATGGACAAGCTGAAAGTCATGGCAGTGAATAACCTTGTGAAAGGCTTGCCTAAGTTGTCATCCTTCGACGACGGTCATGTTTGTGCGGGATACCAATATGTTAAGGCTTATCGCCTTCCATTTGACAAGTCGCAGACTAGAAATAAAGCACAATCGGAGTGTATTCATGGTGATCTGATGGGGCCGACCGTCACCGCCATCCTTGGAGGCAGTAGGTACATGCTAGTGTTGGTTGATGACTAATCGAGGTACACTTGGGTATTTTTCATGAAGGATAAGTCTGACACGTTCCGTTTGTTTGTGGAGTTCAAGGAGCTGGTGGAGCGTCGGCTTGGCCTGCGGGTCAAGAAGTTGAGAACAGATAACAGAGGTGAGTTCGTTTCATTTGAGTTCTCTAACTCTTACAGGAAGCATGACATCCAAAGGGAGCTCACTTGTGCTCATACTTCACAACAAAATGGAGTAGTAGAGTGAAATATCTTTTATTTAACGGAGACCTACAAGTGTTGGCTTCATGCCAAAGACATTCCAAGGTCCTTCTAGGTGGAAGGAATGACATGTACCTATGTCATCAATCAGATGCCTCTAAGTCCGATCAACATGAAGTCTCCTTATGAGATGATGCTTAAGGAGAAGCCATGTGTAGAACACCTTTGTGTGTTTGTATCTATCTGCTACGTACACATCCCATATGCTCTCAGGACAAAGCTAGATACGAAGGCGAAGAAGCTTGTCTTCGTGGGCTATGATGAGAGGAAGAAGAGATGGAAGTGTATGGATCCAGTGACGAAGAAGTTCGTTGTTTAGAGAGACATGCTCTTCGACGAGCTGACGTCATATGGATGTGGATCCTCTATGGAGCTACAGGAAAGCAGATCGGATGACGGGCAAGAGGAGACTGCTAAGGATCTTCTGGTAGAGCTATTTGTGTCACCAGGGGCTCCAGGTGTTTACAGCTCTGGGACGGAAGCTTCTGGTTCAGGAAGCAGGGGGAGTGATGCTCCTAGTGTGCCCGAGAATGGAGCCGATTCAGAAGAGGCATCAGAGGTGGTCATCAAGGGTCAGACTCTTTGGAGATCGAAGAGGACCATCAAACCACCAGCTCGTTATTGTGAAGGAAACACAGTGAGCTTGGTCTCTTGTTTCTTTACAGGCTCTCTGGATGAGCGAGAGCCTTCTAGCTTTGAAGACGTTACTGGAGTCAAGGTGTGGGATAATGTCATAGATGAGGAGATGCCCGCCATCAGGAAAAATGATACATGTGACCTTGTGCCTAAGGTCGAAGGTGTTACTTCTGTGACGTGCAAGTGGGTCTATAAGCTGAAGAAGAAGGCGGATGAGAGAATCGAGCGGTATATGGCTCGCCTTGTAGCTTGAGGATTTTCTCAGCAGTATGAAGAAGACTATGAAGAGACGTTTAGTCATGTGGAAAAGATGACTTCAATTCGGGTGGTGATGGCCTTGGCGGCTTGCCAAGGCTGGAAGATATGACAGCTAGATGTAAAGAATGTTTTTCTTTAAGGGTAAATTGATTAAGATATCAGCATGGTTAAGCTGCCTGGATACGTGTCTGAAGATCATCCAGGGTATGCATGCAAGCTCAGGAAGGCCCATTACGGCTTGAAGCAGGCTTCGCAGGCATGGTATGAGAAGATCGCAGAATACCTCTAATTCTGCGGTTATTTTTCCTCCGATTCAAATTCGAGCTTGTTCATCAAGAAGAAGGGGAAGCATCGTGTTTTGGTGCTGTTATACGTGGACGACATGATCGTCACGGGAAACTCCGAGGAGGAGGTGACTATACTCAGGGAAGAGTTAGGCATTCGGTTTGAGATGAAGGATTTGGGTGAGCTCCACCACTTCCTTGGACTCGAGGTGGGGAGGAAAGAGAGTGTGATACTCGTTTCCCAAAGGGGCTATGCGGATCTGATCGTTCAGCGGTTCGGCATGCAGGAAGGGAAGAGTAGCTCTAATCCTCTTGATGTTGGCATCAAGCTTCAACGAGATGAGGGGAGATACTTCCAGATCTTTTAGTATTCCGTGCACTGGTGGGGAGCCTTATCTACTTGACGATTACGAGGCCAGACATTGCATATGTTGTAGACCGAGTAAGTCGGTATATGGCAGAACCTCGGAAGCCTCATCTGATGGCGGCAAGGATCATTTTGAAATACGTAAAGTCCACTTCTGATATGAGTCTCCTTTATATGAGAGACACGGGCTTCAACCTGCACGGGTATACAAATGTTGATTATGGGGGAGATTAAGACGACCGGAAGTCAACATCCGATTATGTCTTCACATGTGGATCAGCATGGATCTCGTGGTGCAGCAAGAAGCGGGATTTTGCGTCCGTCTCTACTACGGAAGCGGAATACAAGGCTTCGGCTTTGGTAGCTCGGGAAGCCATCTAGCTTAGGAGGCTAGTAGAGGAGGTCCATGAAGAAGTGCGCGGTCCTACTCTACTATGCGGTGATAATAAGAGTGCCTTGAAACTGGTTAATAATATGTCACGCGTGGACCAAACACATTAAGATTGAGCACCATTTCATTCGAGAGATGGTATTGGAGGTGTCTCTTGTGGTTGGACATGTGCGAAGCAAGGATAACATCACAAACATCTTCACGAAGCGCTGTCGAAGGGGTCATTTACTCGGTTACGGGGATTGGTAGGGCTGGTCTACACTTCTCACTTAGGGGGAGTGTTGAAATTTTTGAAGTGAAAGTGGGCGGCATGGGCGGTCTGTTCGCGCGGCCTGTGCGGACAAAGGGCGGAGACCTATCAGGTTGGCTTGAAGTGGCTGACGGTCTGTTCCTTGGAGAAACCGGGCAGATAGGTTGTTATCCGTGGAGTTTGCTGAGTCCGAGTTGCGGACTGATTTAGAGCTCGCGAGTTCCGCTTAGGCTTGTGCCTTGGACTTGCTCTGGTTTTGCAGTTGGTGATAATCGCGGTGTTCGCCGGATTGTGCGGACTAGTGTTGAAGTCTGCCGGGTTGTGCGAACTAGATCTTGAGTTTGCCGGTTTGGAGTTCGCGCCTTGGTCTCCATGTGGTGTGGGCTTGGTCTGGATTTGTACAAAGTCCAGGTTGGCTGTTCAGGAGGTCGCGCGGTCTGGTTCAGGAGGTCGCGCGGCTGTTCAGGAGATCGGCAACAGTCCGTCGTGCTCTTGTTGCGAGCTCGGGGAGTGCGGACTGGGGTTGTATCCGCAGTGTCCACCTGCTTGGCGACCAGGTCTGCTTTGGTGGTTAGGCGGTTTGGCTGGGTGTCTTGTTATGGTGGTGCGACCTTAGCGGACAGACTATCTGTTCTAGTCGCGACGGCCTGATATTGTGTCCGCAGCTTAGCGGATGCTCTTTGTTCTCGCCGCGAGATAGGGTGGTGTTCCTATCAGCTAGGGCGGTGATCACACTCCTATCCGCGCCTATAAATAGGACCCCCTATCATATCAATGACACACCGAGTTAATAGTAAGTGGACTTGAGTAGTTTGCGGACAAGGTTTTCTATCCGCGCGGTTTGAAGTGCTTGACCGGTTTGTGCTTTGCAGGTTGTGCGGACAACGCTGAGAAGCCAGAGACTTGGTTCTGACTTTGATCAGGGACAGTGCGGACTCTGAGGTTTGTAACCAGCAGTTAGCAGCAGACCGCTGCTTGCGACCAGATGGTTTTCTTTTCTGCAACTTGTTTCCCAATTCAATAAGTTGTCTGGTCTGACGGCTTGTTCAGTTCGGCAACAGCAGTTTGCTTGATTCTGGCGGCTAGGCGACCTCACGGTTAGGCAGCTTGCAGATCAGCGGTTAGAGATTGCTCAGCTTTGGAATAACGTGCAGTCCGAGCGGCTAGGTTGCGGTTTGACGACTTATCGGTTTCAGCGAACTCTATAGCGGTTAGTAGCAGAGCCTGTGGTTGCTCTTTGAGTCCGCGCAGCTAGTTTCTTGTCTTGAAATTTTTTCTGCTTCCATCGGATACATTGGCGAATCATGTCTCACTATATATGCTTTGTCTTGTAAAGATTTTTTTGACAGTACAAGCTTCTTGCTCTTCTATTAGCTTTTGGTTTGCTTGGGCTCGGATTGATTGAGTGTTCCTGCACCTGATTTTCCATTTTCCGCGAGTCATAAATTTTTACAACAACCGCCTGCCTTAAGGAGGTCGGCCGAGAGCGGCCAACCCGACGGCGCTCAGCGTCGGCCTCACGGAGGCCGGTCATGTAGCGCCCGGCGCCCGCCTCACGAAGGCCGATCGGGCAAGGACCGCCCGGCGTTGGCCTTCGTGAGGCTAGGCTGGTCGGGCAAGGGCCACGGCCTTCGTAAGGCCGATCGGGCAAGGGCTGCCCGGCGCCAGCCTCACGGAGGCTGGCCAGGCGAGGACCGCCCGACGCCAGTGATGACGATGGCCGCAGCGGCGATGGCGGCGGAGGTCGGCCGTGGGCGGTTACTCGGGTGATGCACGAAGTGGGATCACGTGTGTGAATTGCACAAGGATGGGGTGCACCGATCGCACGCGCGGTGGTTATTTCGATGATCACCGCCAAGTTAGTGGGGATCATGGGTTACCAGCTAATTACACACGGGTTTTTCTATAAATTATGTCTGGCCCCATCATGTTCCTATTTCTTGAACTAGTGAAAACAGCTCGTTGATGCACGTGGACGTTGCTCATCTTACGACGAACAATGGAAATCTGTGTCTTCTATGTTTTGATTTTCTACTCAAGTTTACGCAACACAGTGACGGTTTATGAAAATTACAAAAGTGGGTGCAAACTTATTCTTAAACACAATAGTACATAAAGTGTTATATTGAGCAGGGTTGAAAATTAATTTTTGGGATGCACCAATTCACATAATTGAGTTTAGTCTGCGAACAATCTAATTTTGTTTGTGAATTGTCATATTTGACCAAGGAATAATTATATTTTGGTATGTTTATAACAAATCGCAAAAAAATGAGAATGTCAGAGTTTCTTTAGCCCCCTCTAAATCCACCCCTAATATATAATGTACATACAACATAGTCAAAATATTAAGTTATGTAAAGTTATTTTCGTATACACAAAAAATTAGGGGATTGTTACTTTGTTAGACCGATAAAATCCTAAAAAATGACATTGCACTCGATCTATTGTATACATGCAATGCCTGGGCTTAGCTTACTGAATAAAAAACCATGTAAGATAAAAAATTGTTTGCCACGTATGCTATTTAAAATATATATCCAATTAACTTTTGTTTAACATATAAAACTATGCAAAATATTATGGAATGCAAGCGAATAATGTGCTTAAACATTCACTTTACATTTTGTTTATGCATAAATTTATGTGATGGCATTAGTTTAAGCAAATGTGTGAGTTCTACTCTCTTGGGCCTTGGTAATTAATGTGTTAGGATCGTGACACCTCACACGCGCATGGATCGTCTTGGATCGCGTCATGTCACCGATCCGTGGGAGTTATTCATTCCTAGTTTAAGATTATCTCAATATAGGAATATCATTTAGAGGAGAATTTATTTTGGGGCTCCTCATTCCTAATCCGGGCAAATCTTTTTGGGCAATCCTAATCTTTTGGAATTTTTTTAGGTGGCCGGTTATTTCCATTCCCAAATTAGGAGTTATGTCCTAATTTGATAGTGGTTTTGTTGCTATTTAAATGAGGATCCAGCCTTGACCGAATACACACTTTTTGAGAGGAGGTAATCCGTGAGATCCAATTTGTGAACAGAGAGCTTCAGGCGGCGCAATTCCGGCGGCTTCGGCTTCGTCTCAGGCAGCGGCGACGGGTCTTGGGCCCGGTGGCAGAGCAGCAACGAGACAGGCATCAGGCGCGGCGGCGGAGGAGCACGGTGGTCTGGAGGGAGTTCCGGCCGAGCTTGGCGCACGCATTTTGGTTTGCTCAGGAGAAGCAACGTTCCGGCGACAGCGTTGTCGGGAATCCGACTGCTCCAGTTTCAGTTTTTTGTTTGTTTCCTTTCTCTGTTGGACTCATTGAGGTCTATTGTAATCGGTAACTTTCTGATTTTAGTGGAATTTGTCCGGCGCGCTCTCCCCGTAGAGTAGGAGTCCCATACTCCGAACCACGTAATCTTTTGTGTCGTCTGTGTATGCTAGAATCTCGTTCCGTATTTTATTTTGCGCGATATTGGTTCTTGCTCATTCGTGAAATTCCGTTGCGCTACCGCGGCTTAACTCGATCCGATTTCACAACAATTGGTATCAGAGGGAGGTTCCGCGGGGGTGATCGTCTGGACGTTCCGGTTTTCTGATTTGGGTCAACGGTGGGTGACGACATTGGTCCGCTCCCTATCTTCCCAGATCGGTTCCGCGAATATCATCTTGATCGCCCAGTAGCTCTGCGAGCAAGACAATGTCGGCAAAATTCGAGATTTCTAGGTACGACGGCAAGATTGATTTTGGCCTTTGGCAGAAGCGCATAAAGGCCGTTCTCGTCCAGCAAGGCCTTCACAAGGCTCTCCTCGGCAAGGAGAAGTCCGGGAAGAAGGACGACGAATGGGAGGAGCTCGATCTGAAGGCCATCAGCACGATTCAGCTGTGTTTGGCCGATGAGGTGATGTACAACGTGGTGGATGCTGAGACGACGGCGGACTTGTGGAAGAAGCTCGAAGAGCTATATATGTCCAAGTCGCTGACGAATAAGCTGTATGTGAAGAAGCAGCTATACAGCCTGAGAATGTCGGAGGGCTCGCAACTGCTAGATCACATGAACGTGTTCAACAAGTTCGTCTCACAGTTGCGGAGTATGGACGTTAAGGTCGAGGAGGAAGACCAGGCTCTTCTCCTGTTGTCTTCATTGCCGAGGTCCTTCGATCATCTGGTCACCACTATCCTCTACGGGAAGGATACCCTGAAGATGGAAGAAGTGATGACGACGCTGCTCTCGAACGAAACAAGGAGCAAGTCGGGCCCTAGGGCCGACGAAGGTTTATTCGTGAAGAGCAAAGACACATTGAGTGGTAGATCGAGAGGGAAAGGAAAGCGGGAAAACCGACCGAGGGAAAAGTCCGTAGGCAGGAACACGTGTCACTACTGTAAAGAGGAAGGGCACTGGAAGGACAAGTGTCCAAAGCTGAAGATCAAGGAGCAGGCGCATGAGCCAGATTTGGCTGCTGTGGCATCTGAGGATGAGAGCGATGCCGACGCTCTTCATGCTGCACCCAGCATTGAGACCACAGGCTCCTAGATCTTGGATACAGGATGCACGTTCCACATGTGCCCGAACAGAGAGTGGTTCTCCAGCTTTAGGCAATATGAGGGTGGTCGAGTTCGGATGGGGAACGTTTCAGAGTGCGAGATATTGGGAGTCGGTAACATCAGGATCAGGATGTTTGACGGAGTGGTTAGGACCCTCACCGACGTTCGGTATGTGCCTGATTTGAGGAAGAGTTTGATTTCGTTAGGCACTCTGGAGGCCGCCGGGTATTCTTTTACCGGTAACGGCGGATATTTGGAGGTCAGAAGAGGCGCGCAGACAGTCTTGAGAGGAGAGCGTTTCGGGTCGCTTTATAGACTGATTGGCACCACGATTGCCAGAGGAGATGCGAGGAGAGAGGTCAGACCGTCTCTCGAGCTACAGGGCACAGTAGCATATGCATTTCATGCGATCTCCCCAGATCGCGGTTCCTTCGATAGAGCTATAGAGAGCAGGATTCGCTCTCAGCAGAAAGCTAGGAAGGACCGGCGGAGGAGCAGGGCAGGTTTCGTGGCGAGGGCGTGTGCGCAGAGAGAGGACCTTGATGGAGGTAAATTTTTCGCATCCGTGGGCGGAGAGTCATCTCAGGAGAGCCCAGACGCCGCAAAGGGAGCCATCCGGTTCAAGGGTGCCACCAGGGAACTCATGATCACTCAGGAGAAGGTGGAGTCGCACAGTAAGAGGTTGAGTGCGAGTCGTCTTGCAAAAGACTCGGTCTATAGGGCAAGGGCGAAGCACGTCGGGGTGCGCCACCGGGAGTTGAGGGAGTTCGGTAGAGGTAGAGGCAGGAAGTTGCGGGAGATATCCTGGAGGGATATTAGTACGGACTTGCGAGGAAGTCCAGTGACTGGAGTCAAGTTCAAGAGCGGTCTTGACTTGACTCATTCTGATGCGCGTTGATCGCGGTTAGGCCCCAGGGAGAGGGGGCTCGTAGTCGCCAGTAGTGGAGATTTAAGCTGAAGGTTGAGTTACGTTCGTCAAGGTGGAGTTTCGTTTGCGTGAGGCGTCAAGGTGGAGATTGTTAGGATCGTGACACCTCACACGCGCATGGATCGTCTTGGATCGCGCCATGTCACCGATCCGTGGGAGTTATTCATTCCTAGTTTAGGATTATCTCAATATAGGAATATCATTTAGAGGAGAATTTATTTTGGGGCTCCTCATTCCTAATCCGGGCAAATCTTTTTGGGCAATCCTAATCTTTTGGAATTTTTTTAGGTGACCGGTTATTTCCATTCCCAAATTAGGAGTTATGTCCTAATTTGATAGTGGTTTTGTTGCTATTTAAATGAGGATCCAGCCTTGACCGAATACACACTTTTTGAGAGGAGGTAATCTGTGAGATCCAATTTGTGAACAGAGAGCTTCAGGCGGCTTCGGCTTCGTCTCAGGCAGCGGCGGCGGGTCTTGGGCCCGGTGGCAGAGCAGCAACGAGACAGGCATCAGGTGCGGCGGCGGAGGAGCACGGTGGTCTGGAGGGAGTTCCGGCCGAGCTTGGCGCACGCATTTTGGTTTGCTCAGGAGGAGCAACGTTCCGGCGACAGCGTTGTCGGGAATCCGACTGCTCCAGTTTCAGTTTTTTGTTTGTTTCCTTTCTCTGTTGGACTCATTGAGGTCTATTGTAATCGGTAACTTTCTGATTTTAGTGGAATTTGTCCGGCGCGCTCTCCCCGTGGAGTAGGAGTCCCATACTCCGAACCACGTAATCTTTTGTGTCGTCTGTGTATGCTAGAATCTCGTTCCGTATTTTATTTTGCGCGATATTGGTTTTTGCTCATTTGTGAAATTCCGTTGCGCTACCGCGGCTTAACTCGATCCGATTTCACAACATTAATGATCCTAGTGTGCTTGATGACATTGTACATAAATCTATAAAAAAAATCATTTTATGTGCAAATAATAACATTTTAACATAAGAGTGAATGTGCATTAGAGCCCGCGATGGTATCTCCGTAGGTGCGAATGGGTTCCATCTGTCAGTGGGTTCGATGAAGCTAAATCGATGAGATCATTTTCACAAGTGAGAAGCCGAGCAAGGGTACTGTCACACGGGGCACAACCTGAAACAAATGCCAACCTTCGCAAAAGGTCGAAAGTCGGATTGAATAAAATTTGGAGATTGTTGATATCTTTGAAATTGAGGAATAAAAGGTCGAAAGTCGGAAGAACCTGAAACAAATACAGATGAAAAACAATTTGGGGATCGTCGATGTTATGGGATTTTGAAGAACACAAGAATGAATAAGATTTGATGCATATATAGTTGCCGCAGAACATACATATCGTCTCAATTAAACCATTATAGTGAAAAAATAATTCTATGAACATACGTATCATCTCAATTAAAACGTTATAGTGAAAGATTAATTCTCCGGTAATTTGTAGTAATCTCGAAAATAAATGTAAAGTTATAAGCACGGTCTTCACTCCAAACTGAACCTGGTAGAAATTGGAACGACAAGATGAATGAACGAAACGTGAATCTTCAAGTTTTTGTCAGATTTCGATTGCATTATTTGATGAAAATAATACTCAAAGAAAGGTCATGACATTATTCCTCGAGGCCTAACATGTTTCTAAATAATATTTTAGAAGCATATGCCAACCTTCGCAAGAAGTAGCGCACAATACCTGTTGTAAAATAACCTCCAAGTCTTCATATCTGCAGGAATATTGAAGACCAATGCAAAGCTTTTCTATGCAGTTTGTTGTCCAGTGGTTTAAGTGGGCTCAATGGTGAAACACCCAAAGTAATGTAACAATGAAACTTATAAGCGGTGGTATAAATTAATAGTTAGCCGTAATTCCTATAATATGTGTGTGTGTATGTAACTTTACTGCTAATGGAAATGAAGAATATGATTGTAATGCTTTCCTGTGCGTGTGAAGTGCGAATGTTTTTGATGCATCTGCTTGCTTATTATCTAACATTGGTATCAGAGCAATAGTGCGACCATTAGAGTAAGGATCCATCGATCTTGAGGTTAAGAACGTCTTATAGAAGCTCAGTACAAGTTTTTTTTTGTTTTGTATACTCATCATATGACTTCTACCTCTTCCACCTCATCACACTTTGTATTTTCTCAAACCGATGTACGTACCAATCTTTGACGGTGATGATTATGGATTGTGGCAAGTCCAAATGAAAACATTGTTTCAATCACAGGGTTTGTGGAACCTTGTAACAAATGGTTTTCAAAAGCCAACTAAGAAACATCTGTTAATTATTTGGGAGACTACAACCATCAAGGAGTGTATAGATAATTTGAAAGGATGCTAAAACACTCCTTAATATTCAGCAAGGTGTGAGTAAAATTATTTTTCCACGCATCATTGTAGCTGTAACCACACAACATGCTTGGTAGATTCTGCAAATAGTGTACAAAGGCAATGAAAAGATAATGATTCTTAAGTTACAAGCAGCATGGACTGAATTTGAGAATATGCATATGCATCAAGGTGAGAGTATGTCATCATATTTTTCTCGTATTAATATCATGGTCAATGATATTAGATCATTTGGATATGTTATTGATGAATGGAAGATAATCACTAAGTTTTTTCACTGATTATCTCAAAAATATAATTATGTAGTAGCTGCAATAGAGGAATCAAAGGATTTGCAACACTATTCTTTAATAGAACTTAGAGGTACTCTTATGGCACATGAAAAAATGTTTAATAGTGCTGAAAATACACCCTCAGAGCAAGCTCTATAGTCCAAATGGATATAAAAAGGATAACTATTCTTTCAATAAATTTGAGAAGCTTTAACTACCATTGAAGGGCAGCAAAAGAACATTTAGAGGAAGAAGTAGAGGTAGAGGAAGAGAAGGTAGTGAAGCAAAAGACTATAGAGATGGTGTGCAAGAAACAAAAAATAAAAAAAACAATATTGTGTGCTTTGTAAGTGAACAAATCATGACATGAAACATGTTTTTATAGGTGCACAACCTGTAAACGAGCAAATCACCTCGACACAGATTGTTGGCATAAAAATAAAAGAGGACAAACATTTGAATCTACCATTACAGAGTATGGTCCACCTAAACAAATGTTATATATTAATCATGAGGAAGAAAGTCAAGCTAGTGACATGTGGCTACTGTTTGAAAAAAGTATTCAGAATAATTTATTCATCCCTTGATGGGTATATAGGTACAAAGAAGATATACATAAGAAGAATTGGAGATGTGAGACAAAAGAGAGACCTAAATAGGCATGACATAAATGGACCTTTTTAACATTTAAATACATGATATTAACACCCCCTCTCAAAATTATAGCACACTTATAAGCTTGAAGAACTTCATTCATCGAGAAAGCATTGTGGATCAATCAATGAGATTTGTCGAATAAGAAACTCATGTCTCTGAACAGAATGAGCCTTGGTGAAGAAATATGCAACCTGAGAAGCAAATAATATGTGATGCAGAGAGACAACCTTGTTGAGAAACTATTGACATACAAAATGGCAGTCAACTCCAATGTGTTTGGTGCGTTCATGAAACACAGGATTGGAAGCAATTTGTATAACACTGGTGTTATCGCAGAAAAGTTGTTTTGCACCAGGGACAGTAATTGATAACTTCTCAAAAAGAAGTTATCTAGCCCAAGTTTTGGACCTTTTTACTCGTTGATTCGGAAGAAAACCATTTAGTTAAAGTCTAAATGTAAGTAAATTCATTTTTTATTTTATTTATGTCTAAATTGGACTTTTTCCTAGGTGTTTGTACAAGAGAAGCCAAAGAGAACGAATTGGAAGAAGGATTTTGCCAAATATATTGTCCTGCAGAAAAGGTTGCAATCTTCGAAAAAAGGTTGCAACCTCTGGACGAATTTCAAATTTCAAAATTCAAATAAATTGCGACTTTTGCAAAAATAGAAAAATGCATCCTTTGGGGAAAGGGCTGGACGTTTTTTTATGAGAGATTATTCTGAAATTATTCATTCATCATCTTTTGGAGGGAGATTGGAGAATTCCATTGGAGAGGAAGAACTAGGGCTTCCCGGAGATTGAAGACGGACGGATTTCGGCCATAACCGGAGAGCGGATTGCTGCAGTTTTTGATTTTCTTCCATAATATGCTGTAAGATCTACATATTTTTGTGGTTTTCTTCTGTCGTCATGAACTAATTTCATAGATCTTGTGTTGTGAGAGTATTATGGCTATTGTGATGAATGTTTTTTTTATGGTTTCTCTTTATGATTGTGTGATGGTTGAACCTTTATTGAATTTACAATCTATTTCTTGAAACCCTTGATCACAGTTTCATTTTTTACTACGCTTCATAAATTGAGAGAGGAGTTGCGTAAGTGCGTTGTAGATTCAATATAGCGCTTGAAGGGAGAAAGAGATTTTCTCTTGGTGTTAGCAACTTAGGTTTTCGAGCATTAACCGGTTTCCTATTTCACCCGAGGGGAGATAGCGGACTAGGGGCCTCCGATATCGAGAGATACGGTTGTCTAATCTAAAATCATTGCAAGGCCTTTCACCTCGAATTCTCACAAAGTATCGTTCATAAATTCATCACACTAGTTATAGGAAATCACAACACAAGATTACTTCTCCAACTTGAATTACAAAAAAATCTTTTTCCAAGTAATTGTAGTTATTTTATCTTAATTTCAGAATTTCTCATAATCTAGATTTAAAAATCACAATCATCTTTGAGTAGTTTGAATTTAGAGAAAAGGTCTAACTAGTAATTGCAAGCACTGAATTCACCACCTCTTTGTGGAAACGATCACTACTCACTTTTTATTACTTGACCCGACACGTGCACTTGCGTTCAAAATACGTATACCGTAATTGGTGTATCAAGTTTTTGGCGCCGTTGCCGGGGAGGTGCGGAAAATTTAGTATTTCTTTCTTGCGATATTAGTGAATCCTGAGTATTTAGAGCTCCAGTTTTTGTTTGTGTTACTGTTAATTTTTACTGCAATTTTGGGTGTTGTGTAACTGTCTTGCTTGTGGAATTATTGTAAACTGTCAACTGTTTCGGTGCATAGTTTATGTCCAGATATCGATCACCCGAATTACTGCCTTTGAACTTAGAAATCGAACGGATGTGTAGACAGAATAGAAGGACGTGTCGATTAGAAGTTGTCACTATGAATCCCAATAATCAAAATACTCCCAATAAAAATCCTCAGGAGGGTTTAGCACAAGAAGGTCAAGTAGACCAAAATGGTCAAGACGCTGCGCCACGAATGACGTGTCGCGACTATAATATACCTTTAAGAGGAGGTTTGCACTTTAGCATTGCACGGCCCGCAATTGCGGCTAACAATTTCAAAATGGACCCATTAATTATGCAACAAGTACAATATAACAAATTTGGGAGTCTTAGTCATGAAGATGCGAACTCTCACTTACGTACATTCTTAGCGATTTGTGACATGTTCAAATTTAATGGAGCGTCCGAAGATGCAATTTTGTTGAGGCTATTTCCATTTTCGTTGGAGGGACGAGCGAAGGACTGGTTAGACTCAGTACCCAATAACTCTATTACCACATGGGATCAACTGGTAGAAAAATTTCTGAATAAGTATTTCCCACCCTCGAAGATTGCGAAACTCATTAGGGACATAACGACTTTCATGCAAAATCATGGGGAGACTCTTTATGATACGTGGAAGCGTTTTAAAGAGTTATTACGAAAATGTCCACACCACGGGTAGCACCAACACCAACAAGTCTCTATATTTTACAATGGTTTGCAAACGGCAACCATGATTTTAGTGGATGGAGCTGAGGGCGGTTCCTTAATGAAGAAATATCCCGAAGATGTCTATGTAATATTAGAAGATCTTACTTCTAATAATTATCAGGCTTATGAGAGACAGGGAAATACTCAGCCGGCTAGAGTCCATCAAGTGGACCAATTCACGTCGTTAGCTGCACAAATAGCATCGCAATTTAATTTGCTCAACAAGAGGTTAGACTCGTTATCTACTCTTGCATCTAATACACCACTAACGGTAGAACAACTAAATCAAATAACTGAGGAGGCAAACTATGTTGGAGGCCAACCAAGGCAAGTACCACCCGGTTTTGCAAATCACTACCATCCCGACTAGAGAAATCATCCAAATTTCTCTTGGAAGAATAATACGGGAGCAACCCATCCACCCGGATTTAATCTGAATAACTCACATCCACAGCATAATAATACTTTTAATCCACCTAATACCTTTAGGAAACTGACTGATGAGATGATTATGGAATCAATGCAAAAGAGAGATGTACACATATTGAATCTGGAAGGATCATTATGCATGATAGAATCCCAATTAGGGCAAATTGCCAACGCCTTGAGTCTTAGGCCACCAGGCACACTCCCAACTGACACCTCTCCAAACCCTAAGGGAGACAACCAACAATGCAAGGCTTTCACCCTACGAAGTGGGAGAGAGCTTGAAAGCGAGTTGACGAATAAACCGGCTAAAGAAAACATCATAGAAAATGATTTAGAAGACATAAGGCCTTGTTCTAATAATGAAGATGTAAATCAAGACGGCGAGAGTAAGGAAAATGAGGTAGAAGTGTTAGGAAAAAAGACTGGAAAGCCTATCGGTGAAGAGGGAAGAAGTAAGGAGAAGACGATTGTCTACCCCCCACCACCATTTCCACAAAGACTAAGGAAAAGTAAATTAGATCAGCAATTTCAAAAATTTGTAGAAATCTTTAAAAAATTGCAAATAAATATTCCCTTTGCCGAAGCCTTAGAATAAATGTCAAGCTATGTGAAGTTTATGAAGGATATTTTCTCTAAGAAGAGAAAATTTGGAGTCAATGAAATGGTAGCACTCACTCAAGAGTGTAGTGCAATTCTTCAGAAACAACTCCCCCGTAAATTAAAAGATCCAGGAAGCTTCACGATGCCATGCTCCATAGGATATCGCTTCGAAGGAAATGCTTTGTGTGATCTAGGAGCAAGCATCAACTTAATGCCCCTATCAATATATAAGAAGTTGGGGTTGGGGAAAATCTCGAAAACCCCAATTACCCTACAACTAGCTGATAGAGCGCTAGCATTCCCAAAAGGGGTAGTGGAAGACGTTTTGGTTAAGGTAGATAATTAATTTCATCTTTCCCGCGGATTTTGTGGTGCTAGATATGGAGGAGGATAGAGAGGTCCCCATTATCATTGGAATACCATTCTTAGCGACTGGGAGAACCTTGATTGACATTCAAAAAGGTGAATTTACTATGAGGGTGAATGATGAACATGTAACGTTTAACCTTCTAAAGGCAATGAGATTTCCTCATAGAGAGGAAGATAATATGGAAGAAGTGCATAGTATATCGGTTTTTGAGTTTAATTCCAAGAGTAAATCTGAGAATCAAAATGAAATCTTAAACAGATTTTTGACTCATGATGAGTTAACTGATGATGAGGATGAAACTCTTGACTATTTACAAGTTTTTGAAAATCAAGCCACTATGCTTAGGAAACCGGAACCACTTGAGATGTCAGATAAGTCTTTAGCAGTCAAACCTTCTATCCTTGATCCACCGACACTAGAATTAAAGTCTCTACCCGAACATCTTACTTATGAGTATCTAGGAGAGAATAACACTCTACCGGTCATTGTCAACTCAAAATTACACCCTAATCAACATCAAAAACTGATTGAACTACTAAGGCAATATAAGTTGGCTATAGGGTGGCCTATCGCTGATATTCGAGGCATAAGTCCATCATTGTGCATGCACAAGAATCTTCTGGAAGAATCTTGTACAGGATCTATAGAGCCCCAGCGTCGTCTGAACCCACCAATGAAAGATGTGGTGAAGAAAGAGATTATTAAATGGTTAGATACCGGTATAATATACCCCATTTCGGATAGCCCTTGGGTATCACCGGTGCAGTGTGTCCCCAAGAAGGGAGGACTAACGGTAGTAAGAAATGAAAAGAATGAGATGATTTCCACTAGAACGATCACCGGGTGGCGAATCTGTATGGATTATCGGAAGCTTAATAAGGCCACGAGAAAAGACCATTTTCCCTTACCCTTCATTGATCAAGTCTTAGATAAATTAGCGGGGAATGATTTTTTCTGCTTTCTAGATGGATACTCAGGCTACAATCAGATCACTGTAGACCCAGAAGATCAGGAAAAGATGACCTTTACTTGTTCTTACGGAACTTTTGCATTTAGGAGGATGCCCTTCGGTCTGTGTAATGCCCCGACCACGTTCGAACGATGCATGATTGCAATATTCTCTGATATTATGGAATACGGCATTGAGATCTTTATGGATGACTTTTCCATCTTTGTAAAAACATTTGAAGAATGCTTAGAGTGCTTAGAGAAAGTACTAGTTAGGTGCATAGAAACTAACCTGGTGCTTAACTGGGAAAAATGTCATTTCATGGTTAGGGAAGGAATAGTACTTGGACACGATGTGTCTAGGAATGGCCTAGGAGTGGACAGGGCTAAAATTGATGTAATTGAAAAGCTACCACCACCTTAAAACGTTAAAATGCTGCGAAGTTTTCTAGGGCATGCTGAGTTCTATAGGAGATTTATTAAAGACTTTGCGAAGATATCGAAACCGTTAAGTAGTCTGTTAGAAAAAGATGTAAAATTTCATTTCGACGACGCTTGTGTACTTGCCTTTGACGAATTAAAGAATAGGTTAATCTTGGCTCCTATTATGGTGACTCCCAATTGGGAAGAACCATTCGTGTTGATGTGTGACGCGAGTGATTACGCAGTGGGAGTAGTCTTAGGGCAGGTGAGAGAGAAGGTCTTCCGCACTATAGCCTATGCTAGCAAAACATTGGTGGACGCTCAAGTTAATTATACCACCACAGAAAAAGAGTTGCTAGAGGTAGTCTATGCGTTTGAGATGTATAGGTCATATCTCCTTTGTATAAGGGTCATTGTTTACACGGATCATGCCGCAATTCGTTATCTCATGGACAAGAAAGATGTTAAATCTCGTCTAATTCGTTGGGTGCTTCTATTACAAGAATTTGATGTAGAAATCAGGGATAGGAAGGGTACGGATAACCCGGTAGCTGATCATCTTTCTAGGATCGAGGGCTTGCAATCAACGTTACATACTGAAATTGATGAGAGATTCCCCAATGAATGGTTATTGGCAATATCTGAGAGTCCGGCACCTTGGTATGCAGACTTTGTAAATTATATAGTTAACAATATTATGCCCTATGAGTTAAATTACCAGCAAAGAAAAAGATTTTTATATCAGGTACGCTCATACCTGTGGGATGAGCCTTACCTTTTCAAGACTGGTGCTGACAGTGTGATTAGACGTTGTGTGCCTGAGGAGAAAATGAGGTCTGTACTAGAAAAATGTCATAGCTCTCCATATGGGGGCACTTTATGGGAAAAAGAACGGCGATGAAAGTGTTAGACACCGGATTCTTTTGGCCCACCTTATTCCGAGACTCTAACGAATTCATTCAACAATGTGATCGGTGCCAAAGAAGTGAGAATTTACAGAAGAATGACTCAATGCCCATGAATACAATGCTTGAGGTTGAATTATTTGACGTATGGGGCATAGATTTCATGGGGCCATTTATAAACTCTAAAGGAAATTTATATATATTATTGGCCGTAGACTATGTGTCTAAGTGGGTGAAAGCGATAGCCACAACTAAAAATGATGCTAAGGTCGTCTCGCATTTCTTGAAAAACTACATTTTTAATCGATTTGGAACGTCGCGGGCTATCATTAGTGATGGGGGGAGCCACTTTTGTAATGCCCACTTCACATCATTGATAAGAAAATATGGGATCATGCATAAAGTTGCATTAGCCTACCATCCCCAAACAAATGGGCTAGCCGAGGTGTCCAATCGGGAGATCAAAAGAATACTCGAAAAGACGGTTAGCACAAATTGTAAGGATTGGTCGCAGAAGCTCAATGATGCATTATGGGCATATCAAACTGCTTACAAAATGCCCCTTGGTCTCACACCGTATAGACTAGTCTATGGGAAGACATGTCATTTACCTTTAGAGTTAGAGCATCGAGCTTATTGGGCTATAAAAAAAATAAATTATGACTTTCAAGATGCCGGTAAGAAAAGATTTTTGCAACTCAACGAATTGGAAGAAATACGAATGAATGCTTATGAGAATGCGAAAATTTATAAAGAAAGAACAAAGAAGTGGCACGACCGACGCATTAAGGAAAATCACTTCAAGCCGGGTCAATTGGTCCTCTTATTCAATTCCCGTTTGAAGTTATTTTCTGGGAAACTCAAGTCGAGGTGGTCGGGGCCATTTAAAGTTAAAATAGTGCATCCATATGGTGCGGTGACCATCATTAATGATAGTGACGGGTCTGAATTCAAAGTAAACGGCGAGCGACTTAAGTTATATTTGAAAGACGATGACGACCAAGTGGCGTTGTGCGTAAGATTTTTGTAAGTTAGTTCCGTCCTGCCGGGACGATAAATTAGGCGCTTGGTGGGAGGCAACCCATCTTTTATTTATTTCCGTATTAGTTTCGTGACAATAATAATAATAAAATTTTAAGACAAGTAATTCGCGTACTTCGAATTGAGTAAAAAAAAAGAGACGAAGAGAAGAAAAACAAATGATCGACAGGAGGAATCCAGAGAAGAGAAAATGTACAAGTAAATTTCTGATGTTGCAACGACAAAAATAGAGGTTACCACCTTTTTTCTGCTGTTTTGATCTATGAACCAGAGGGAAAATCGCGTCTGGGCCCGGTTCAGCTGAACCGCCGCTATACTAGGCCGAACTAATGAGGTTGCAACCCCGAAATAAAGGTGGCTACCTTTATTTTACTGCCCGGCGTTTCAACGGGGCTGGTTGAATTGGCGTTGCACCGGTTCATCTCAAGCGGTGCAATTATTAGCACAGTTTCAGCCTGTCGACCATAGTTCAACCGTTATATATATATATATATAAAAGAGGGAAATTTCACTGCACCCATTCCCGATTTATCGGCTAGGGCACGAGCGGAGCGACGATAGCGCACGGAAGGAAGTCGCTCGCCCCAGGGCCAGGTTTATGAATGAGCAGGCCCGCCTTCATTTCCAAGAAATCCAGTCCGTCCCGTTCATCTGTGAGCGTGGATTCTTGATGGAGAAGCGTGTGTGGAGCTTGTCCTATGCTGAGCAAATTAAGAGTCTAGATTGGGAGGCCTTCTGTCACCCACACACTGAAGCAATCTACATTTGGGTCTATGAATTCTACGCCAATGCAGCGCACGGGGAGGGAGACACAGTTTTGGTTCAAGGAAAGATGGTAGATTATTCCTCCTCGGCCATCAACAACCTATTTAACCTGGATGATACAGCAGACTGCAACTTTAAGTGGATCCAAACGTCTGTTTCACTCAGTGATCTGGCTGCAGCAGTGTGTTGTGTCCCCCAACCGGAGTGGTCACGTCGATCCCAGAACGTTTTGAGGTCCACTAGCCTATCGAGGGAGGCCAAGGCGTGGTTACTGTTCGTCAATGCTAGTATTTTCGCCACTCACCACTTGAACTATGTTTCCTTCGATCGCATCACACTTATCTACAACATCATAAAAGGGCTAGGGATCAATGTTGGGAAACTCATCTACGATCAATTAACACAAAAAATTAAAGAAGAGAATGTGCGTCATTTTTGGTTCCCCACCACCATTACGGAGCTTTGTCGCCTGGCCGGGGTAAAACAAGGGGACGGTGATCTGATTAGCAAGGTCAGAAAACATCTGACAGAAAGAGTTGTAGAGGTTAACATTAAGGTGACCGCTGAAACGGGAGAGAAAAAAAACAAAGCTGAGCAAGCTGTGAGGTGCGGAACCTAAGACATCTACAATACCTACATTGTTTGCCCCCATGAAAATGGTGATTGGAAGATCAAAGTATGAGGGGGAACGTGGTTTAGCAACCGAGAATGCCGAGTATATAAAGGCCTACCTCAGATGCCAACATGTGTACTTTGAATCTCGATTTGAGGACATCCGTCGGAACCAGGAAAAACTGATGCAAGCGGCCAGAATCCCGATGGAGGCACCCTCGTACCAGCTTCAGTCACAGTTCAATTCCGAGGGATATCTGCTTCAGAGTGATTGGTCACGAGCCGACCTAGCCAAAATTGCTGCAACTGTATCCGACTTAGAGGCAGAGACCGAGACAGAAGACGAGGAAGATGAAGACAAAGAGGAGTCAGGGGATAGCAAAGGCGACGAGTAGTTCTCCCCATCTTCGATTTCTGATCTCACATTTTGATGTTTAGGGTGCTGAAACGATTTTAGTTTTCTTTCTTTATTATTTGGTATTTTGATGGATATGTTGTGATGTGTGGGACTGTTTTGATATTTTGATGTGTGCTATTCTGGATATGCTGTTTTGACATTTTGACATTCAGAATGGTTAATTCACTCTAAATATTACTCTATCTGCTTAGGGTACTGCTTCACATTTTGTTTACGTCATTTTCCCTATGCACAAATATGATAAGCAGGCTGGATGGTCATTACATAACGACTGTTGCATATCACTTGTTTTGAATTATCATTTGGACTACTTTTAGTGTCATGCTCTCTTAATGAAGTCCTGAATTTGTTGGTATGAAATGGGCTACTTTATATGTTTATTAAATGTTTGTCTAGTCTGTGGTTTGAGTGTCTTACAGGTTACACCACACGGATAGGAGCGATGAACCATCATGAGTCAACAGAGTTTATAGACCACAAGAATGCAGTTTTGGACTCTTTTTCAGCCACCCGAACATCAGGGGAGTTTTTAGATTTCATTATTTCGTGCTTTTATTGGCTGCATTATATTTGACCTTATGCACGTTTTCTTTTAAATCAAACCACTCACATTTATCGTTATGAGAAGTGAGGTCGCTTTGGTAGGGACTAGCAAAGGGCAAAAGTTTGGAGGTGGGGGTAGTGTGACCTCTACCAATTGGGTGAGGAATGAAAATATAATTATTTTTTATCCTAGTTCTCGAAATAAATAACGAATCATGCAGTCCATGCTGATTTTAATCTAGGAGGATAGCCGACACTAATGGTTCACATCATTTTGACTTGAAGTTAGCAAGATGGGTCACATTTCTTTTAATATTTCATCTTCTCACATTATCCTTAAAAAAGTGATCTTCTTAAAAATAGACCCATATGAATTTCTAGAAATAATAATGGAGGGTGAGCAAGAACCGAGTTGGAGATGTAAACCAAGACATTGACCACCATTTGTATTCCTTTGAGCTTGATCGTTGAACTTTTATGCATGTTTCCCCTAGTCATCTATTTGATGATTCTTAGTATGCTCTTCAATTATGAGTGTTTGTTAAAATAAAAATGTGAGTCGTATTGATATGTGGCCCAAGTGTGTTTACACTCACTTGGAATGATCTCAACTATGGACTCTCTTAAAAAAAGTATATATATGAAAATGTGTCATAGTGATATGCGGCCTAGGTATGTGCATTCATACCTAGAATGATCCCAACTGTGATTATAAAAAAATAAAGAAATGAGTCGTAGTGATATGTGGCCCAAGTGTGTGTGCACTAACTTGGAATGATCCCAACTACGGACTACAAAAAAAAGAGGAAGACAAAATAAACCTCATAGTTTGAAGAGTCGCTAAGAATTTTTCATCTAGGGAGACACCTTCTACCATCCATACACATTTCTAACCAAGCCAAAATTCACTCTCACCACTAACCGTCACGATGTCTCTTCATACCTAATTACTAAATTTTATGGAGGTTAACTCAAAGGCTCGGTTATTCTCACCCCTTTTTAGACATTAAATGAAGTTCGACGGGAAAGTTGGAGGGAAGTGAACGACTTTAAAGGGTAGCACACACCTCACTAAAAATTTTAATTGAGATTTCTCTTCCATCAAACTAACGAATTCTCAAATGTTTTGAACATTGAATGATCGACAAATCCTCAAATAGGTTTAATCGGTACTCTGGGCTAGACCTTTTTAAGTTATCTTTGAGAAAAAGGATCATGTGAGTTCTTTATTTTGTTAACTATCACCTCACCCAATTCAAAGACGAGAATCTTCTTTGCTAGGGACTAGCAAAGGTTCAAATGTGAAGGTGTGATAACTTCTCAAAAAGAAGTTATCTAGCCCAAGTTTTGGACCTTTTTACTCGTTGATTCGGAAGAAAACCGTTTAGTTAAAGTCTAAATGTAAGTAAATTCATTTTTTATTTTATTTATGTCTAAATTGGTCTTTTTCCTAGGTGTTTGTGCAAGAGAAGCTAAAGAGAACGAATTGGAAGAAGGATTTTGCCAAATATGCTGTCCTGCAGAAAAGGTTGCAATCTCCGAAAAAAGGTTGCAACCTCTGGACGAATTTCAAATTTCAAAATTCAAACAAATTGCGCCTTTTGCAAAAATAAAAAGATGCATCCTTTGGGGAAAGGGCTGGACGTTTTTTTATGGGAGATTATTCTGAAATTATTCATTCATCATCTTTTGGAGGGAGATTGGAGAATTCCATTGGAGAGGAAGAACTAGGGCTTCCCGGATATTGAAGACAGACAGATTTCGGCCATAATCGGAGAGCGAATCGCTGCAGTTTTTGATTTTATTCCATAATGTGCTGTAAGATCTACATATTTTTGTGGTTGTCTTCTGTCGTCATGAACTAACTTCATAGATCTTGTGTTGTGAGAGTACTATGGCTATTGTGATGAATGTTTTTTTATGGTTTCTCTTTATGATTGTGTGATGGTTGAACCTTTATTGAATTTACAATCTATATCTTGAAACCCTTGATCACGGTTTCGTTTTTTTTACTACACTTCATGAATCGAGAGAGGAGTTGCGTAAGTGCGTTGTAGATTCAGTATAGCGCTTGAAGGGAGAAAGAGATTTCCTCTTGGTGTTAGTAACTTAGGTTTTCGAGCGTTAACTGGTTTCCTATTTCACCTGAGAGGAGATAGCGGACTAGGGGCCTCCGATATCGAGAGATACGGTTGTCTAATCTAAAATCGTTGCAAGGCCTTTCACCTCGAATTCTCACAAAGTATCGTTCATAAATTCATCACACTAATTATAGGAAATCACAACACAAGATTACTTCTCCAACTTGAATTACAAAAAAATCTTTTCCAAGTAATTGTAGTTATTTTATCTTAATTTTAGAATTTCTCATAATCTAGATTTAAAGATCACAATCATCTTTGAGTAGTTTGAATTTAGAGAAAAGGTCTAACTAGTAATTGCAAGCACTGAATTCACCACCTCTCTGTGGAAACAATCACTACTCACTTTTTATTACTTGACCCGACACGTGCACTTGCGTTCAAAATACGTATACCGTAATCGACGTATCAGTAATCTAGAGATCTTGTAAAAGGAAGTGAAGCCAAAGTTATTTCAGCAGCAGTGGTGGTCATAACACGATATTCAGCTTCAGTACTGGATTGAGAAATCACATCTTACTTTTTAGATTTCCAGGAGATTAGGGAGTGACCTAGAAAAATGCAATATTCGGTGGTGGATTTCCGATCAGAGGCATCACCAGCCCAATCAGCCTCGGAATAGGTACGGAGGTCACATGAGGAGTTTGATGAGAAAAATAGAGATCTGGTATATGTAGCGCGAATGTAACGCAAGGTGTGAAGGAGAGCAACATAATTAGTGATACGTGGTTGTGGCACAAACTGACCAAGGATATGAACAACATGAGAAATGTCTAAGCGATTGATTGTGAGATATACCAGCATTCCGACCAATTGTTTGTACCTGGAGGAGTCAAGTAGAGCCTCCCATCTTAGAAGTGAAGTTTAAGATTTTGCTCCAAAGGAGTTGCAGCAGTGCGTGTGTCAGTTGGAGCAGCTTTATCAAGAATCACTGATAAATTTTTGTTGGGATTGAATATATCCTCTTGGAGATTGATCAACTTCTAGACCAAGAAAATACTGAAGCGGTCCGAGGTCCTTCATTTCGAACTGAGATTTGGGATGATATTTTACCTGTTGGATATGCTTTGTGTTGCTACCTGTGATAATCATGACATCGACATATAAGAGTAATAGAGTGCCAAAAGTGTGAGTGAATAGAGCCGGGTCTAAAGGACTGGTAGAAAAACTAATTTCCAAAATAACAGTAGTGAACTTGGAAAACCAAGCGCGGGGAGCTTGTTTAAGTCCGTAGAGAGCCTAGCGGAGATGATAGACTTGACCTGCTGAGTGTTGAACTCCCAGGGTTGGTGCCAAGTAGACATCTTAGGAGAGTTCACCATGGAGAAACACATTCTTGACGTCAAGTTGAGAGATTTCTCATGAGTGAATAGAGGTAATGGTAAGTACAGTGTGGATGATGGTCATTTTTACAACTGGAGCAAAATTTTCATCATAGTCAAAATCTTGCTGTTGTTGAAAGCCTCGTGCAACTAAGCGGGCTTTGTATCTATCGATGGTGCTGTCTGCGAGAGTTTTGATTTTGTAAACCCATTTACAGTTGATGAGTTTAGTCCCCGTAGGTGGAAACACTAGATTCCAGGTTTTAGTTTTCTCCTGGGATTGTATTTCTTCATTCATTGCATGTTGTTAGACAGGTAGACTGCCTCCTGATATGTCTAGGGCTCCTGATAACTTGAGGTAGTAGAAATGAAGGCTTGAATGGCAGGAGTGAGAGAGGAGAATAGGCTAAGGCGATTAGGAGGTTTGTGGATGCCAATAGAACGATAGAGAGAAACCAGAGATGAAGGTGATTCACTGGTATCAGATTGTTGATTAGTTGTGTTAGGCAGATCAAAGATGTGAGGTCTTATAGTCTCAATAGGATTATTGAGAGGATCTTAGACAGGTATTGGAGTTGTGGAAGGTTGAAAGAAATATAAAAATGTGAGGTCCTCAGGAGTGGATAACAGTAAGTAGATAGACGGATTGGGTAGAGCGTAGTAGGGAAACTGTTTAAGAAAAATCACATGTTGAGAGATATGTATTCGTCTGGAAACAACATAGCATGTGTAACCCTTATGTTGAGCACTATAAACGAGAAAACACATACAACAGAGTGAGGTGACAAATTATAATGTTCAATATTAGGAAGTTTAACGAAACAAGTACACCCCAAATACTTTTAAGAATGAGTAGGATGGGACCTTCATAAAAAGGTGTTCATATGAGGATATGATTTGGAGGTTTGGAGTGGGTATTCTGTTTATTAGAAATATGCTGGTGACCACGCCCTCCACCCAGAATTGAACAAGGACTGATAAAGTGAGATGAAGAGAGTGAGGCACTTCCAGAATGTGTCTATGTCGAAACTCATGAGAGAGATATCCCCCTAGAGTTAGAGCATAGGGTTTTGATTTTACAAGAAAATTGAGTAGCTACCATGGTCGCAAATTCAATATATTTAGAGAACGCATCAAGTTTATTATTGAGCAAGTAAAACCAAGTAAAGCGAGAAAAATCATCAACAAAGATAACATAATATTTATTTCCTCCTCTTGAAATATGTGGGGAAGAACCCCATACATCAGTATGATTTACATCAAAAGGAGAAACAGTAACAAAGGTACTAGAAGAAAAGGATGAAGCAATCTGACGATCGCGGATACAGTGAGTACATGAAGTAAGTATCTTGGTAGATATGTTTCCAAGTGCACCGGAGGAGGCGAGTAGTTGAAGCCGTGGTGGTGAGATATGAACGAGACGACAACGCCAGAGGTAGTTGCTACAGGAGATAATGAAGGGAGAGGAAGATGCAAGCTAGTAATATAGTAGAGACCGTTGTGATGGTGGACCTTACCAATAATACTCCCCGTCTAGGAATCCTGTATTAGACAAGTTGTAGCATTAAAAGAAATAGAGTAATTTTGGCCAGTGATCTGAGTGACAGATAGCAGATTCATAACCAGACGTGGTGTAACATCCCAACTTTTATTAGGCCATCAGAACCCTGGTAGGCCCAATAAAAATGACCCAAACCCCTACCCGTGACCCGGTAGAAGGTCACCATAGGCAGGAAATAGAGCTAGAGAACTCTGATTTGAGTTCTGTCAGTTTATGTGGCCTCGTATAGTCAATAAGAGCACGTTGGAACTCGCTCCGTTGGACCCCGAGGTCATATGATGGATATGATCATTCCTCGTAAAACGTCGCGAAGACAAGATTTGGAATATCGGTCTAGAGAACTCCGATTTGAGTTCTGTCAGCTCATATGGCCTCGTGTAGACAATATGAGTACGACGAAATTCGTTGCATTGCAATCCAAGGTCTAACGATGAATATAGACATTTTGACCAGTTTAGTGCGCCGCGACACACAGATTTTTGGATATTTAGCAAACGAACTCCGATTTGACCTCGGTCAGTGGCATTGGACTCGTATGATCAATAAGAGGTCAACCGAGTTTTAGCACCAGTCAAAATTTGATACGAGTAGTCAACCTATGGTAAAATCAAGCATACTCTTGCACTGAAAAGCGTGCACGCACAAATTATGATGCAACACCCCGACTTCGACCCAACTCTCGGTGTCTTGGACCCACTTTGACCTTGACCAACACGAGGGACCCATCCTAAGGTTGCCTTGGTCAACCCCCCCCCCCTCCTAAAAAGTCCAAAATTTTGGATTTTTCCATAAGGGGTATGCTTTCTCTTCTCCCCCCCCCCTCTTCATTAGTGACAAAGCCCTACCCCCTCACCTCTTGGGCCACCAACCAGCAAGGTTGAAAGGGAGGGGAGCCATGGGCCAAGGTAGGCCCAATTTCCTCCTCCCCCTCTTCTTTTCTTCTTAAAGAACCAAGGCCCAAAGGCCCACCAAACCCCTTCCCCACCAAGTTGCTGCCTCCTAGGCACTCTAAGATGATGCCACGTGGCCGGATCAGGTGAGGGAGAGGGGAAGAACTCCTCATCTACATGGGTTAATCCCACACCGCCGGTGGGAGGGGGGAGACTTCCCCCAGCCTATAAAAGGCCTTGCCCGACCCTCTTCCCTCCACACCAACCCAACTGAGCTAGGGCCCCCTCTGCTGGAGCTGTTCTTGGCGGAAACCACCACCCTCAAGCTCCACCACTGCCACCTTTAATGGTGGATCAGGTTGGTCCTTCCCAAGCTCCTCCTCCTTAGGTAGAAGCTTCTCCCCTCCCCCTTCCCTTCCTCTTTGACGTCCTGCATGGACCCTCCAGTAGCCGGAGCACCACCGACACCACCCGACTCTTGCTCCAGGTTGGGTGGTTGTCATAGGGAGGCTGGCCCCTTTCCCGCACTAGGGGTGGTGCTAGAGAAGGCTTGACCCACAGGTATGACTTTTCCGATGGGTAGAAAGTCGGGGTGCCGCCCGAAAATGCCGCTCCGACGGCACCCGAGAGGCAGAGCAATTGCTCTGTTTTACCTCCGGCGGCGGCCGACGGCGGATGGTTGTCGGACCACCACCGTAGAAGAGCCCTACCACCGGCGCGCCGACCGGGGTTGGTTCCGGGGCTGGGCTACCCGCCGGTGAAGCGGGGTAGCATGGTGGCGCTGGGAGCAAAAGCACCGCCACCCCGCTCTCGGGTTGGCCAAACCAGGTAGTGGCGGGCCGCAGGGCCACCGCCCACGGACTCGCCGGACCCCGGCGAACCGGCAGGGGGCAGCGCCGGAGCCCGACAGTGGCTGGCTGCCGGTGGCAATGCTTATTGCTGACTGCCGCCGGTGAGGAGCAACTGCCGCCCGATCTATGATAAAGATCGGACGACCGAGATTTCCTTAAAAACCACCCTCGCCTCAGCATCAGCGCCCCAACAGCGGATCCGTTGCCGATCCGCTGTGGGGACAGAAGGATAGATTCTTAGGTACGGCTCAATCTCAGCCGCGAGATCGAGATGATTACGTCTAACCGCAGACCATATTACTAACAGAATTTTGAGAAATTTCTAGAGAACAATTAGAGCCTCTGGGGGCAAAGTGTTCAATATGAAAAATGTTCCCCATGATGAGAGCTATCACCACAAAAATTTGCAAAAATTTTGGAGGTGTTTTGGTATTTTTAAAATCCAAATAAAGTTTATTTGGCCAAATTAAAGACCCAAAACTTTTGGAAAATTATGAGGAAATTTTTTGGCTCATTTGAGGCTCTATTAAAGGTTGTATAAAAATTTGGGGACTTGAGGATCAAAATTGAATTTTTCTCAATTCCTTAGAGCCTAGGGTCGCGTTTGGAAGTTATTACGCTCATTTTCCTCGAAAATAAAAATTGGAGCGCGTGAGTATCCTCTCTAATATGAATAATAAAATCAAATTGTCTTATCGACGAGAGTGGCCGAGGCAAGCGACCAAACTCCGTGGGTTCCGAGACTTCGTGAAACCGTCGAGTGCCTCGACTCTCGGGTGATTTTGGCAAGCTCGAAAAGTGAGAGTACGAGTAGTGAGTTATGAATTATTCTCGACGAATAATAAGGGTGTAACTCCTAATAAGTCGTGATCAGATTAAGCCGTGGTTAAAAATGGCGTAATCAAATTATAATCAGACCTTAATAATGGATGTAACCCAAGGAAGCTTTATTAAAAAATCGAAATAGAACTGAATGTGTCTCTTGTAAACGGAGATGGAACTGAATACACATCCTGAGAATGGAGAAGGAACTGAAAATACCTCCTGAGAACGGAGATGGAACTGAAGCCTCCTGAATGAAGTGATTGGACTACTAACCATTTTCTTTATGAGTATTTCAGTCTTGCACTAGTCATATTTTCCTTTATTCATTTCAGTTCAGTATTTTCAATTCAGTACTACTTCAGTCTCATACTGGTCAAGTTCATTTCAGTTCAGTACTTTCA
The DNA here is from genome assembly GCA_039513925.1 of Platanthera zijinensis. NCBI lineage: Eukaryota > Viridiplantae > Streptophyta > Magnoliopsida > Asparagales > Orchidaceae > Platanthera > Platanthera zijinensis. The sequence goes on along the minus strand of CM077093.1, from coordinate 14,085,324 downwards.
ATTCAGTACTACTCCAGTCTCGTACTGGTCAAGTTCATTTCAGTTCAGTACTTTCAATTCAGTACTACTCTAGTCTCGTACCGATCAAGTTCTTTTCAATTAAGTACTACTCTAGTCTCGTATTGGTCAAGTTCATTTCAGTTCAGTACTTTTAATTCAGTACTACTCCAGTCTCGTACCGTTCAAGTTCTTTTCAATTCAGTACTACTCCAGTCTCATACTGGTCAAGTTCATTTCAGTTCAGTACTTTCAATTCAGTACTACTCCAGTCTCGTACTGGTCAAGTTTTTTTCAATTCAGTACTACTCCAGTCTTGTACTGGTCAAGTTCATTTCAGTTCAGTACTTTCAATTCAGTACTACTCCAGTCTCATACTGGTCAAGTTCATTTCAGTATAATACTTTCATTTCAGTACTACTTCAGTTTCGTACTGGTCACATTTCATTCAACACTTAAATTATACAACATTTAATAACAATAGCTTTAATTACCGCATTCACATTACTGCGATTTGCTATTATAAGTACGGGTCATGCTCTGACTGGCAGTTATCTGTTAAGTTTGAGCCATAGTTGGGGATAACCGGAGTTGAGATGCTCCTCCGAGTTTACCCTCAAATATAGCGCTCCCACGCTCCTTGTCGAAAGTAGAGCTGAGTATCGCCGCCTAAAGTTTGAAGCATAGTAGTGCAGACCGTCGTAGACCCGGTAGGTGTTAGCAATATTGATTGATTGTACTTTGATTGCGGTGAAATAATGGCGGGTCAGTCTCTTCCACACACCGTTCGTATCGGTGCGGGAAGGTCAACGACTCAAGGCGACAGGAAGATGGGTGCCACGGGTGACTGGCCGTTATTTTTCTCCCCGTCAGGTTTTCCTCTGCTGGTCGGCCAAAATATTGAATCACCGGATGTCGCTCACATCCAGGAGTACATAGAGTTGTACGTTGGGGCCTGGGGCTGTGCGGTACGACCACCCCCAGAAGTGGCAGGACTGGCCATTGTCATCGACAACCACATCGGTGAGGCCTGCAGGGCTCGCTACCCGGTTGGAACAGAAGCGGTCCATACTATGTCGACATAGAGTCTGTGTGCGCGGCTATGAATGCATGCGGAATATGTGCGGATGTGAATGCCTGCGATAGGGTACTGGTTATGGATACCTGTTGTGTTGATATACTAGTAGAGCCTTAACTATAACTGATAAACATTACTGCAGCTATTTCAGTTATACTATGTTGCGCTTCTTTATAGTTGCTCCTAGCCTATATATATGAAATGTTATACTAACTCTCCTTTGCTCCGGCTATCTGCTTTTGTTGGGTGGGTGTGTGCTCGTCCCCAGGATATAGATCCGAGAAGGAGATTTTTTTCTACTTAGCTCTGTGACTAACGGTTATCTAAATAACCATTCACAGGAAATGGAGCACCGTAGTGACCCACTGCCGTAGGAGATTACGCCAGCTGTTAGGACTACTCGTGCAGATGCACCCCCGACATCTTCAGAGTTTTGAGATATGAGTACCGACGAGCTGAATAGGGAGAGAGTGTGAAGAATTATATGTAGTACTTGTACAGCCCGCGAGCTTATATAAATACTTAGGCTTCGACCTAGTACTCATGTAAATATATATGATATTATATATATTTGAAACTGGTTTCCTGTTAATGCTTCAATAATTCTCTGATGTATTGTGAATGTTGTGATTCTAGCCGAGCAAGACGACCAGCTAGTGCTTAGATAAGGTGGGTCGTTACTCTTAAAGAGCACTGGATGGACGTCTTGGGAAGAAGTACCCCTCCGGCCCGTCCTAGGAAAAGGTTGGGGGAGGGGTCTTATAAATGGATCAGAGCGATCACGATTCGTCCTTGTGGAGCAGTCTCAGGAATCCCTCGTCCCTCGCTTCATTCCTCGATTCGGGAAGAACCTTACAGCGAAAGCCTAGTGGACCATAGTGTAGAGGCTTAGGGATTCTAGACTGTACGTTAGTATGCCCGTACACCGATGTTTCCGCTTCATCAGTCATTCTTGCAAATTTTCCCTACTTTTGCAAAGTACTGACACTTTTCCTGTTACTTCTCCAGATACCAGAGTACAGTAACGGGGGGTCCTCTTCCAGAGAATATGTTCCCGCCACCCCACCGCCAGACCCGGTCACCCCCGCAGTTGTACCGTTTGCCGAGACTGACTTGGGGCAGACATTGACAGCCATTCTGGCCACTTTTCGGATAGCCTGGGCACAGCCACCACGAGAGATGATGGCACCTACCGATTTACTGACGACTTTTCGAGGACTGAGACCGCCCGATTTTAGAGGTACAGAGACTGTCATCCAGACAGAGGAGTGGGTAGAGCGTGTAGAGGAGCTGTTAGTGGGAATGATGTGCCCAGCAGTGGCTGCAGTTTCTCTAGTGGTGACCTTATTGGAAGGATACGCTAGGGATTGGTGGAGAGCGGCTAGTCGCTCTACTTTTAGAGGACGGTCATTGAGCGTGATCCTTTGGGGGGAGTTCTCTGAGGCTCTACTGTAATTCTTCATTTCAGATGCAGACCGAGCTGCTTTGTAGGAGAGATTCCTGCACATCTGATAGGGCAACCGCACAGTGGCAGAGTACGAGAGAGAGAGAGTTCATACATTTGGCACGCTTCATCGGAAACTTGGCTGCCTCCGACAGGGATAGAGCTTCCCGCTTCTACCGGGGATTACGTGATGACTTGAGGCAGGCTCTGATTATGATCTCTCAGTCTACCTTCCACACCATAGCCTCTCACGCAGTAGTGCTTGAGTTGGACCAGCAGATGGTAGCCCAGCAGCACATTGGACATGTCAATTCCCCTTGAGATCTGAGACGAGACAGGGGAGCTGCTCCCCACCGACAGGATAGAGAGCGCAGGCAGAGACATCGCAGACAGCCTTATAGGCGCCCACCATCACCACCAGCACCCCCAGCCCCACAGCAGGACATCAGACCAGCTCTGGGACCACAGCCTGCACCAGTGGTCTGACATGATGTTCCCTTTGCAGGGAACTATTTCTTGTGTCAGCAGCTAGGGCATATAAGGGTCTTCTGCCCATAGGCAACAGGAAGGCCAGGACTAGGAGCAGTATAGGGTGGGCAGCCAGCACGAGGACAGGGCCAGAGAAGCCGCAGAGGTAGAGCTGGCAGGAGAGTTTAACAGGGCCGAGCAGCGCCCTTGGAGACCTACGCACTAGACTTACAACACGGACCAGCCCCTGATGTAGTGATAGGTATATATATTAGGCGATATGGTATATCATATGTTGCTACTTATGTTATATACTGGTTATGCATGTATGCCTACATCTTGTATATTAGTATTATGATACATATACTCCCTATATCGTCAAGAATTCTGTTGGTAGGAGGAAATTCCGCCAAGACCCTCTTCGATACAGGAGCGACACACTCCTTTGTATCCCATGAATTTATCGCATCAAAAGAGAACGTTATCCGCTCAACCGGACTAGTTATACGAATCCGTTTACCGGATGGATTGGATATGACGTCTATAGAAAAGTGCTCATTTCAGGATGTGCTAGAAAAAGTAGAATTTGAGGTATACGCAACCATCCTGGCAATAACTGGATTCGATATTATACTGGGAATGGATTGGTTAGCCGAGCACAAGTCCCAAATAAATTGTTCAATGCGAGAGGTCCGCCTATAGAACACGAATGGCCAGGACGTTACGTTGGCAGGTATTCCTTCGGTCTCGCGTATTATTTTAACTTCTGCACAGATTGTAAGGTTAGTCCGATAGAAGGATGAGGTATACCTTATCTACTTCGAAATGGAAAACAAAACTCAAGTACTCGCCAAATTCCCGGTGGTGTGTGATTTTTCGGACATTTTTCCTGAGTCCCTCCCAGGATTGCCACTCCAGCGAGAGGTCGACTTCCAGATTGAGCTCGTGACCAGAGCACGACCTATATCACGGGCACCCTACCGGATGGTCCCAAGAGAACTGGCTGAATTAAAAATTCAACTGCATGAGCTAATAGATGTTGGATTCGTCCGTCCCAGTTCCTCACCCTGGGGAGCCCTGGTGCTATTCATAAAGAAAAAGGATGGAACATTACGTTTGTGCATAGACTACAAGGAGCTAAATAAGCTTACTATACGAAACACATACCCCCTTCCTAGGATCGACGAACTATTCGATCAATTACAAGGTGCATCCGTGTTTTCCAAAATGGACCTGAGATCAGGCTACTATCAACTTCGAATCTGGGAAGGAGATATTCCCAAAACTGCCTTCAACTCCCGTTAAGATCTCTATGAGTTTCTGGTAATGCCTTTTGGGCTCACCAATGCACCCTCCACCTTCATGGCCCTAATGAATAAAGTCTTCGAGCCCTTCCTAGATCATTTCATGATCGTCTTCATTAACAATATTTTGATCTACTCAAAAACCAAGGCAGACCATACTAGGCACCTGCAGATGGTGCTGCTAAAACTTCGAGAACACTCCCTCTTCGACAAATTCAGTAAGCGTGAGTTTTGGTTGGAAGAAGTTGGATTCTTGGGCCATGCTATAAACAAGAAAGGGGTAGCAGTAGATCAGGACAAGATCCAGACAGTGCAAAATTGGACATCGCTCAGAACAGCGGCAGATATCCGAAGTTTTCTCGGACTTGTCGAGTATTATAGGAAGTTCGTAGAAGGCTTCTCTAAGATTGCTTTACCTCTAACTACCATCACCAGAAAGGATGTTACATTTTGATGGACACCGAAATGCGAGACCGCGTTCGTCGAATTGAAGAAGCGACTGACTTCTGCACCAGTCCTTACGATCCCCGTAGGGACCGAGGGATTCTAGATCTACATTGATGCCGCATGCAACATGGAAAGGTGGTGGCCTACGCATCTCGCCAATTGAAGCCGCATGAATTAAATTACGCAGCTCATGATCTAGAGTTGGGCGTTGTCATCTTCGCCCTTAAAATCTGGAGACATTACTTATACGGAGTAAGATGTGAGATCTTCTCTGACCACAAGAGCCTCAAATACATCTTCACTGAGAAAGAGCTGAATCTTTGGCAGCGCCGATGGTTAGAATTCTTGTGCGATTATGATTTTGCACTCCAATATCACCCCAAGAAAGCTAATAGAGTTGCTGACGCTTTGAGCCCCCAACCTTTGATAGATGAGAGTTGGATGGAGCAAATCCCTAAGGAACTGTTCCGATCTTTAATAGACTTGGAAATTACCCTGGTTGCCCGAAGAGATCCGGAGGAATACCATACTAAGCTGTATTGGATGGATATCCAATGTGACATCCGAAATCGGATCCAAGAAGCCCAGAAGATCGACCCAGAGGTGGTTCCGATCATTCGATCCCTGCAAGAAGGAGCACAAGAGGATTATAGTCTGCACGACAGGATTCTACAATTCAAGCATCGCATATTTGTTCTCTTTATCAGAGAAATTCGTGAAGAAATTCTGCAAGAAGCTCACCAGTCGAGATACTATATTCATCCTGGTGTGGTCAAAATGTACGTGGACATGCGCAGGACCATTTATTGGCATGGGATAAAAAGGGACGTTACCAACTTCATGGCCCAATGCCAGACCTGTCAAAGGGTTAAAGATGAATGTCGCAGCCCAGGAGGCCTGATGCAGCCCCTGCCTATACCTGAATGGAAGTTCGAGGACATTTCCATGGACTTTGTCCATGGCCTACCTCGATCCCATGCTGGAAACGACTCCATATGGGTTGTTGTAGATCGACTCACCAAAGTGGCCCGGTTCATTCTAAACCAACAGGGAGACGGTGTTGATATTCTGGCCAAGATTTTCATAGAGCAAGTGGTTCGTTTCCACGGAATGCCGAAGTCCATTGTGTCTGATCGTGACGGGCGATTCACATCCAAGGAATGGAGACGAGTGCAGGCATACTTGGGGACCAAGTAGGCCTTTAGCACCGTCTTCCACCCTCAGACAGATGGACAGACAGAAAGGACAAACCGAACGATGGAGGATATACTTCGACTTTGCATAGTGGAACACAATGAACCTTGGGAGCAGTTGTTACCTCTAGTTGAGTTTTCTTACAACAACAGCTACCAGGCTAGCATAAAGATGGCTCCATACGAAGCATTGTACGGAAGACGTTGCCGAACCCCATTGACATGGGCTCAGGAAGAGGACCCAAAAGCCTTAGGAGTGGCTTATATTGACGATACTACGACAGCAATATGGCTGATCCAGGAACGGATGCGGGAGGCGCAGAGCCGACAGACCAAGTATTATGATGCGCAACACCGACCGGTGGAATTCCGCGTGGGGGAGATGGTGTTCCTAAAAATCATGCCCATGCATGGTGTCTCCCGGTTGAGGAAGTAGAAGAAGCTAGACCCCCGCTACCTGGACCCATATCAGGTGGTAGAACGTGTTGGCCCTATTGCCTATCGATTAGCCCTGCCTCCAGAACTGGGAAACCTTCATGATGTATTTCATGTCTCCTCCTTGAGATTAGTCCTCCAGCAACCCGAGCAGTATCTACCTACACCACCAGTACAACTACGGTCGGACAGGTCCGTCCAACTCGAACCAATCAGGATCGTAGATCATAAAGTGAAGAATCTACGTAACAAGACCATCCCAATGGTCAAAATATTATGGTCAAATCACGGACAAGATGAGTACATATGGGAACCAGAGGCCCTCGCCCACGAAAAGCACCCAGAGCTCTTTCCCCAGGTATGTTACTCTTTTCCCCCCTATTTTAAGCAAATTTTCGAGGACGAAAATCTTTTTATTTTTATTGGATTGTAACATCCCAACTTTTATTGGGCCATCAGAACCCTAGTATGCCCAATAAAAGTGACCCAAACCCCTACCCGTGACCCGGTAGAAGGTCACCATAGGCAGGAAATAGAGCTAGAGAACTCTGATTTGAGTTCTGTCAGTTTCTGTGGCCTCGTATAGTCAATACGAGCGTGTTGGAACTCGTTTCGTTCGACCCCGAGGTCATATGATTGATATGACCATTCCTCGTAAAACGTCGCGAAGACAAGATTTGGAATATCGGTCTAGAGAACTCCGATTTGAGTCCTGTCATCTCCTACGGCCTCGTGTAGACAATACGAGCACGACGGAATTCGTTGCATTGCAATCCAAGGTCTAACGATGAATATAGACATTTTGACCGGTTTACTGCGCCGCGACATGCAGATTTTTGGATATTTAGCAAACGAACTCCGATTTGACCCTGGTCAGTGGCATTGGGCTCATATGATCAATACGAGGTCAATAGAGTTTTTGCCCGGTCAAATTTCGATACGAGTAGTCAACCTATGGTAAAATCAAACATACTCTTGCACAAAAAAGCATGCACGCACAAATTATGATGCGACATCCCGACTTCGACCCAACTCTCGGTGTCTTGGACCCACTTTGACCTTGACCAACATGAGGGACCCATCTTAGCCCCCCTAAAAAGTCCAAAATTTTGGATTTTTTCTATAAGGGGTATGCTTTCTCTCTCCCCCCCCCCCCTCTTCAGTAGTGACAAAGCCCTACCCCCTCATCTCTTGGGCCACCAACAAGCAAGGTTGAAAGGGAGGGGAGCCATGGTCCAAGGTAGACCCAATTTCCTCCTCCCCCTCTTCTTTTATTCTTAAAGAACCAAGGCCCAAAGGCCCACCAAACCCCTTCACTACCAAGTTGTTGCCTCCTAGGCACTCTGAGATGATGCCACATGGCCGGATCTGGTGAGGGAGAGGGGAAGAGCTCCTCCTCTACATGGGTTAATCCCATACCGCTGGTGGGAGGAGGGAGAGACTTCCCCCGGCCTATAAAATGCCTTGTTCGACCCTCTTCCCTCCACACCAACCCAACTTAGCCAGGGCCCCCTTTGCTAGAGCTTCCCTCGCCGGAAACCACCACCCTCAAGCTCCACCACCGCCACCTTTAATGGTGGATCAGGCTGTTCCTTCCCAAGCTCCTCCTCCTCAGGTAGAAGCTTCTCCCATCCCCCTTCCCTTCCTCTTTGATGTCCTGCATGGACCCTCCGGCGGCCGGAGCGCCGCCGACACCACCCGACCCTTGCTTCAGGTCGGGTGGTGTCCATAGGGAGGCTGTCCCCTTCCCCGCACCAGGGGTGGCGCTGGAGAAGGCTTGACCCACCGGGATGACTTTTCCGATGGGGAGAAAGCCAGGGTGCCGCCGGAAAATGCCGCTCCGGCGACACCCGAGAGGTAGAGCAATTGTTCTGTTTTACCTCCGGCGGCGGATGGTCGTCGGACCACCATCGGAGAAGAGACCTACCCCCGGCGTGCCGACCGGGGGTGGTTCCGGGGCTGGGATCAACGCTGGTGAGGCGGGGTAGCGCGGTGGCACTGGGAGCAAAAGCACCGCCACCCCGCTCTCGGGTTGGCCAAACCAGGCGATGGCCGGCGGCGGGCCGGCGGGACACCGCCCAGGGACTCACCGGCCCCGGCAAACCGGCTGGGGGCAGCGCCGGAGCCCGGCAGTGCCAGTGCTTATTGCTGACTGCCGCCGGCGAGGAGCAGCTGTCGTCCGATCTATGATAAAGATCGAACGGCTGGGATTTCCTAAAATCCCGCCCCCGCCTCAGCATCAGTGCCCCCACAACAGATCTGTTGCTGATCCGCTGTGGGGATAGAAGGATAGATTCTTAGGTACGGCTCAATCTCAGTCGCGGGGTCGAGATGATTATGGCTAACCGCAGACCATATTATTAACAGAACTTTGAGAAATTTCTAAAGAAAAATTGGAGCCTTTGGGGGCAAAGTGTTCAACATGAAAAATATTCCCCGTGATGAGGGATATCACCACAAAAATTTGGAAAAATTTTGGAGGTGTTTTGGTATTTTTAAAAGCCCAAATAAAGTTTGTTTGGCTAAATTAAAGGTCCAAAACTTTTGGAAAATTATGAGGAAATTTCTAAGCTCATTTTAGGCTCTATTAAAGGTTGTATCAAAATTTGGGGACTTAGGGATCAAAATTGAATTTTCCTCAATTCCTTAGAGCCTAGGGTCGTGTTTGGAAGTTATTACGCTCAATTTCCTCAAAAATGAAATTTGGAGTGCGCGAGTATCCTCTCTAATATGAATAATAAAATCAAATTGCCTTATCGACGAGAGTGGCCGAGGCAAGCGACAAAACTCCGTGGGTTTTGAGACTTCGTGAAACCGTCGAGCGCCCCGACTCTCGGGTGATTTGGGCAAGCTCGGAAAGTGAGAGTACGAGTAGTGAGTTATGAATTATTCCCGACGAATAATAAGGGTGTAACTCCTAATGAGCCGTGATCAGATTAAGCCGTGGTTAAAAATGGCGTAATCAAATTATAATCGGACCTTAATAATGGATATAACCCAAGAAAGCCTTATTAAAAAACCGAAATAGAACTGAATGTGCCTCCTGTAAATGGAGATGGAACTGAATACACCTCCTGAGAACGGAGAAGGAACTGAAAATACCTCCTGAGAACGGAGATGAAACTGAAGCCTCCTGAATGGAGTGATTGGACTACTAACCATTTTCTTTATGAGTATTCCAGTCTTGCATTGGTCATTTTTCTTTTATTCATTTCAGTTCAGTACTTTCAATTCAGTACTACTTCAGTCTCGTATTGGTCAAGTTCATTTCAGTTCAGTACTTTCAATTCAGTACTACTTCAGTCTCGTACTGGTCAAGTTCTTTTCAATTCAGTACTACTCCAGTCTCGTACTGGTCAAGTTCATTTTAGTTCAGTACTTTCAATTCAATACTACTCCAGTCTCGTACTGGTCAAGTTCTTTTCAATTCAGTACTACTCCAGTCTCGTACTGGTCAAATTCATTTCAGTTCAGTACTTTCAATTCAGTATTACTCCAGTATCGTACTGGTCAAGTTCTTTTCAATTCAGTACTACTCCAATCTTATACTGGTCAAGTTCATTTCAGTTCAATACTTTCAATTCAGTACTACTCCAGTCTCGTACTGGTCAAGTTCTTTTCAATTCAGTACTACTACAGTCTCGTACTGGTCAAGTTCATTTTAGTTCAGGACTTTCACTTCAGTACTACTCCAGTCTCGTACCAATCAACTTCATTTCAGTACAGTACTTTCATTTCAATACTACTCCAGTTTCGTACTGGTCACATTTCATTCAGCACTTAAATTATACAGCATTTAATAACAGCAGCTTTAATTACTGCATTCACATTACTATGATTTGCTATTATAAGTACGGGTCTTGCTCTGACTGGCAGTTGACTGTTAAGTTTGAGCCATAGTTGGGGATAACCAGAGTTGAGATGCTCCTCCAGGTTTACCCTCAAATATAGCGCTCTCACGCTCCTTGTCGAAAGTAGAGCTGAGTATCACCGCCTGAAGTTTGAAGCATAATAGGGAAAGCCGTCGTAGACCCGGTAGGTGTTAGCAATATTTATTGATTGTACTTTGATTGCGGTGAAATAGTGGCGGGTTAGTCTCTTCCACAGACCGTTCGTACCGATGCGGGAAGGTCGACGACTCAAGGCGACAGGAAGATGGGTGCCACGGGTGAATGGCCGGTATTTTTCTCCCCGTCAGGTTTTCCCCCGCTAGTCGGCCAAAATATTGAATCACTGGATGTCGCTCACTTCTAGGAGTACACAGAGTTGTGTGTTGGGGCCTGGGGCTGTGCGGTATGACCACCCCCAGAAGTGGCAGGACTGGCCACTATCACCGACAGCCACATCGGTGAGGCCCGCAGGGCTCGCTACCCGGCTGGAACAGAAGTGGTCCATACTATGTCGACATAGAGTCTGTGTGCGCGGCTATGAATGCCTGCGGAATTTGCGCGGATGTGAATGCATGTGATAGGATACTGGTTATGGATACCTGTTGTGATGATGTACTAGTGGAGCCTTAACTATAACTGATAAACATTACTGCTGCTATTCCAGTTATACTATGATGTGCTTCTTTATAGTTTCTCCTAGTCTATATATATGAAATGTTATACTAACTCTCCCTTGCTCTGGCAATCTGCTTTTGTTGGGTGGGTGGGTGCTTGTCCACAGGATATGGATCCGGGGAGGAGATTTGTTTCTACTTAGCTCTGTGACTAACTGTTATCTAAATAAGCATTCACAGGAAATGGAGCATCGTAGTGACCCACTGCCGCAGGAGATTGCGTCAGCAGTTAGGACTACTCGTACAGATGCACCCCTGACGTCTTTAGAGTTTCGAGATGTGAGTACCGACGAGCTGAATAGGGAGAGAGTGTGAAGAGTTATATGTAGTACTTGTACATCCTGCGGGCTTATATAAATACTTAGGCTTCGACCTAGTACTCATGTAAATATATATGATGTTATATATATTTGAAACTGGTTTCCTATTAATTTTTCCGCAAATATCTGATGTATTGTGAATGTTGTGATTCTAGCCGAGCAAGGCGGCCAGCTAATGCTTAGATAAGGTGGGTCGTTACCCTTAAGGAGCACTGGGTGGACGTCTTGGGCAGAAGTACCCCTCCGGCCCGACCCGGGCAATGGTTGGGGGAGGGGGTCTTACACGTGGAACATGATAAACACGAGGGATAGTGAATAATGAGTTATCTTGAAGGTGTCCACGACCCGTGATTGGAAGTAAGGTACCATCGGCGATGTGAATGGATGGAGAGGATGGAAGAGGAAGGAGAGTAGAGATATTATGACCATCATTAGTCATATCATAAGAAGCACCCAAGTCCAATATCCAAGAGACAGAAGAGGTACCTACGACAACAACAACAACAAACAAGAACCTAGTATCAGAAGAGTTATTGTTAGCCTGCATCATGGCTATAAGCTGTTGTATCTGTTCTATAGAGAAGTTTGGAGAAAAATCAGTGGTCGCTACCTGAGGAGTGGGGTGATTAGGGAAGCGATGACTTGTAGCCTCTTGAGCTGTGTAGTTGGCAAGGACAAAGCATTCTTGAGTGATATGATTGTCATGGCATTTGTGCTAGTTGCACTATTTCTGTCCAGGGGAAGCGGACCCGGTTCGGGATTAACGATTTCCAGAGTTGGATGACGACCGCGGAGGGCAAGTGGTCGCGGCCACAGGAGCACCTACAGGAGTAGTCACAAGAGTTGTCAAAACTGTTGGTTCCAACGGGGAGCCAACATTAAGAGCAAGATGACAATTTTCCTCTGTAGTGAGTTCATTGATGTCGACATCCAAAGAAGGAGTCGGGGAATGTTGGAGAAGTATGGCAGCAAAAGTCTGGATTTCAGTCATGAGATGCATGAGGAATTGCAGCAGTTAATCTCGATCATGAAGAGCAATATAGTGTTGATAAAAAGGATTGGTGTCTCCAGGCTGAGGTGTTGGCTCCATGATGCTAAGCTGGTTCCAAAGATCAAGCATTGTAGCATGATTTTGATGGATGGAAATATTTCCTTGTCGGGTGGACTGGATGGTTTAGAGGAGTTGAGACTCATGTGCACTGTCAGCAGGGGTAAAGTAGGCGTGCAGGTGATTCCGCATGGTGGCTGCAGTGTCATATGGCTCAAGTTATAGAATGATTGAAGGGGAAACTGACCGAAGGATTGTATTGATTGTCTGATGCTCATCATAGGTTCAAGTATCAAATTGTGTGACGTAAGCCTTGTCAGTTACTTTGTTAGCCGTCGTTGTAGGCATGGGGGTGCTTCCATCATTGTGCCCCCATAGTTGTCGACTTCGAAGATGACTTTTGACTACTAAAGATAAGATTATGTAATTTGTAGCATCAAGGGTGACGCAGAGACACAACTCAGATGTCAGAGTAAACTCAGCCATTGGGGTAGATGATCAGATCTTCACAGGGAAGCAGACGAACAAGCTCCCAGAGGTTAGATCTCACCAGCGGTTAGGTGGGTAGATCGCCCAAGTCGTGGCGACAAACTCTAGCGGTCTTGGCAAGAAGATCACAACGGTTACAATAAGGTGCGAGAAAGTCACAGTGGTAGATGAGTAGATCTTCACATGGAAGCAAGCAGACTGGCAACAAGCTCCCAATGGTTAGGTGAGTAAATCGCACAAGTCGTGACGACAAGTTCCAGCAGTCTTGGCAAGAAGATTGCAGCAGTCACAACAATCCCGGCGACAAGCTTCTAGTGGTATTGACAACAAGCTCCCAGTGTTCTTAGCGAGCACGAAACCAAGGCTAACTCTGGGTCTCTGCTTCCAGCGGTCTTGGCGATAAGCTCCCAACAGTCTTGGCGAGCACAAGGCCAAACGAACTCAGGATCTCTACTTCCGACAAAACCAAAGAGAGAATAAAGAACTCAGACCGATAATCACCCAAGGTAGAGATTGTGGGTGAGAATCGCACAAGTTGTGTGCAAAGTAGCGAGCTCAAAATATCGCAGCGGGCACGACAAAGCGAGAACTGGTGAATTGAAGAACTTGCGATTGCATGCGGACTGGCTGACTGAGATGCGGCTTGGAGAGCTCGAAATTGCAGGGGCTGAGATGCGGCCTAGGCTAGAGATTCAGACTGAGAGTAACAAGCGGGTGTTCGGGCAAGTCGGAGCAGTGCACAAGTGGACTGGAAAACTGAGAAGATGCGGCTAGCCACAACAATCTGCGGGGTTAGGATGTAGGTGGGACCCAACAGAAATCTATAAAAAAGTGGGTTAGGCAAAGAAAGGATTCCAAGGTGGTTGCCAACACAATGTGCGGTTAAGAAAGGTCGGACCGCCCAGGGTAAGGAGGAAGAAGAGGTTGCGGCTAGAAAAGATCAAACCACCCATCCTAGCTCTGATACCATGTTTGAAAAAAGTATTCAAAATAATTTATTCATCCCTTGAGGTGTATATATATGTACAAAGAAGAGATATATAAGAAGAATTGGAGATGTGGGACTAAAGAGGGTCCTAAATGGGATTGACATAAATGAGCCTTTTTAACACTTAAATACAGGATATTAACACCTTTGAATCTACCTCGACAATGATTGTTGGCATAAAAATAAGGAGGAAAAACATTTGAATCTACTATTGTAGAGTATGCCCCACCCGAGCAAATGTTATATACTGATCATGAGGAAGAAAGTCAAGTTAGTGACATGTGGCTACTTGATAGTGGTTGCTCAAATCATATAAGCAACAATCAAGCTATATTTCAATATATGTTAACAACCTCAAAGGCAGATGTAATGATTGGAAATAGTAATACAATGAAGATTGAAGGTCAAGGAGATGTGACTGTCTGCAATCCTCAAGGTATTCCCAAAACAATCAAAAATGTGTTGTATGTGCCTCAGTTATAACATAAGCTATTGAGCTCTGGTCAACTAATTCAATGTGGGTATAAAGTAATTTTTAAGAATAGTCATTGCCAAGTTATTGATGCATCTACACGATAAATTATGATTACTGTAGGGATGACAAATAATAAAATCTTGTCATGTTTGATGAAACATCAAGTGTCTTATGTTTGTAAAAAAGATTTAAAGGCCTCAGAAGTTTGGCACAGAAGATATGAACATCTAAACATGACAAATTTATATAAGTTATGCAAGCATTCACTTGTCTGAGGATTACCAGCCATATCTCAACACATGGAAACAGGTGAAAATTGCATTTTTGGCAAGCATAAGCAACATGTGATGCCAAAAGAAACCACCTAGAGAGCCTCTAATCTATTATAAATATTACTTTATCTAGATGTATGGGGACCATCCACTACCCCATCATTATCAGGTGACATCTATTCCCTTCTTATTGTGGATGATTTTTTGTGGATGCAATGGGTTTATTTCTTAAAACAGAAATCAAAAGTGTTTAGTTCATTGCAATTTTCATATAAAAGCAATATGAAGTGATAATTATGGAAAATTTTTAAGTAAGGAATTCACTAAATTTTGCCATTCTGAAGGCATCTATAGGCAGTTATGCACTCTCTTGACTCTTCAACAGAATGGAGTTGTGGAACAGAGAAATAGAACTATAATTGAAAAGGCACACACAATGATGACTAAAAAACAGTTACCAAAGGAGTTTTGGGTAGAAGCTATAAACTGTGCAGTTTATTTTCTCAATAGAGCACTAATAAAAGCACTCTACAATAACACTCCAATTGAAACTTGGTATAAATGAAAATCATTTGTGGTTCATCTTAATTTTTTTGGGTCATTAACATATGAGTATATACCAAATTTCAAAAGAGATAAGCTTGATGCAAAGAGAGAGTCATGTATCATGGTAGGATACAATCATGAATCTAAGGCATACAAGTTATATAACCCGATTACCAAACAGATAATTATTTTCAAGAAATGTGTTATTTCAAGAAAATAAAGCATGGAATTGGCATGGAAAAGGGATCTGAATTAGTTTTTAAAAGGATACTCATGGTTGTAGATTAAGAACTCTCCTCAAATGAAGAAGAAGAACTCCTACTGCTGGAACCAAGAAAATTAATTCCTGCTATTCGGACCAAGGGGGTAACCAAAAGTTACTAACTTAGTGGTCAATCCACGTGAGGCTCGATGAGAAGAAGCTAACGAGCACAAATAATAGTTATGTATTGCCTACAAACAAGACCCGTGTGTTGCATCGAGGATGTCCCGCCACACACCCGAAAGACTATAGGAACTTCTCGTCCTAAAGCCATTGCTGAGCTCGGCACAAGGGAGGCAGACACTAAACTCGCCCACCATAGGAGGGGGTGAAGTTCCCTTCAACTTGCGTCTCGGGGTCCTATTTATAAACAAATCCAAAGGGGGGGGGGGGGGGTTGGTCAGCCAACTGCTGCTCCCACCTTAACCAGAATATTATTCCCAGACCAGGCCCACCAGGAGGGGGTGTGAGTACTCTCCTGAAGGCCGACAAGTACTCCCAACGAGTACTCCTGCTGATTACTCCCGACGAGTACTCTCCTGCAACGTCTTCCTTAGTCATTTCTAATCTTGAGGAATTGCGGGTTATACACCTACCATCCAGTAAAGGTCCATCCTCCAATTCACAACGTATATTAGATTTCCATGATTCAACGCTTCCCCCAAAGAAATATAGAAGAATAGAAGATCTATATAATCAATCATATGTAGCATGTATGACAACAGAGCCACATTCATACGAAGAAACTAAAGATAATCCTCATTGGGTGGAATCTATGAATAGGAGTTGAAAATGATAAAAAGGTATTATACCTGGGAGCTTGTGGATATGCCTTCTGATAAAGAGGTCATTGGATTGAAGTGATTATATAAAATAAAGTATAATGAATTTGGTGAAATAGCAAAGTATAAAGCATGAATTGTAGCTGAAGGCTATTCACATATTCCAGTAAGAGACTATACAAAAGCGTATGCACCTGTCACAAGAATGAAAATTGTGCGCTTGTTCTTACCCATAGTACTTCAGTATCAAATACATGTCTACCAATTAGACATTAAATCAGCTTTCTTAAATTGAAACACCACTAAAGAAGTTTATGTATCCCGACCAGAAGGTTTTATAAAGTCACGTGAAGAAATGAAAGTATCCAAATTAAAAGACTCTATATGGCTTAAAACAAACCCCACGAACATGAAATGAGCAGATAGATAATTATCTAAAACAAGAAGGTTTTCTTAAGTGCCCCATCTAAACTAGCTCTTTACATACAAAGGTATGATGATGGATATCATTTATTTCTTGCATTTATGTAGATAAAATATATTCTGGCACTAATGAAGTTGCAACAAAACATTTTAAGAAGAAGATGTTGTGTGAGTATGAAATGACAGATCTAGGTATGATGAGATATTTCTTAGACTTGGAGATTGTTCAACAACCAACATATATTTTTTTAAATAAAGAAAAATATATCATCGATTTATTGAAACGGTTCAATATGATCGATGCTAAGCCAGTCAACACACTAATGGTTACCTATGCAAAATTAATGAAAAGATATGCTTCACAACCTGCAGATGCAACCTTATATCGCAAAATGGTAGGTACTTTGATATATTTGACTGCAACTCGCCATGATATTCACAATGTAGTGAATATTGTTTCTTGTTTTCTTAGCAATCCCTCACAAATGCATATGATGGCTGTAAAACGCATCTTACGGTATTTAAAAGGGACTACAAAATTGGGATTGTTTTACAATAAAGAAACAAACAAAGAAAAAAAAAAGATTACCGTGACAGTGATTGGGGAGGAAGTTTGGATGATCGAACCAGCACAAGCGGGTATTTATTTCTCCACGGCTCAAAGCCCATTGTTTGGAGTACGAAACAACAAAAGGTCGTCGCATTATCATCCGCCGAAGCAGAGTATATAACATCGTGCATGCAGCCTCAGAAGCCATTTGGCTTCAACGAATACTACAAGAAATTACAGATGATGTGAATCCTAAATCAAGTAAAGAGATGATGAAGAATAGAGACATAGAAGGAAAGCAAGTAGCAGAAGAACCTCCAAAAGACAAAAATAAGAAAGAGCCCATATGTCTGCATTGCGACAATCAATCAACTATTTTGATCGCAACTAATCCAGTGCAGCATCAAAGGACCATACATATCGATCTGAAACATCATTTATCCTCAAATTAGTCGAATCTAATGCAATTTTCTTAAAGTATAGCAGAATGTAAGATCAACATACAGATCTAACTACAAAGCCCTTAGCATAGGGACGTTTTGAAGAACTATGATCGCGTATTCAAGTACAAGCCCCAGAGGTTACAAAGGGGAATGTTGTAAAGTAACCTCGAGGTCTTCATATCTGCGGGAATATTGAAGACCAATGCAAAGCTTTTATATGCAGTTTGTTGTCTAGTGGTTTAAGTGAGCCCAATAGTGAAACGTTCAATATAATGTAATAATGAAACTATAAGCAGTGGTATAGATTAATTGTTAGCCACAAATCTTGTAATATATATATATATATATATATATATATATATATATATATATATATATATATATATATATATATATATATTACTGCTAATGGAAATGAGGAATATGAAAATAGTGTTTTCCTATGTGTGTGAAGTGTGAATGTTTTTGGTGCATCAGTTTGCTTATTATCTAATAATACCATGTCCACCTTAGAACATATGTTCAAGTTGATTCGTAAGAATCTGTTGATGAT
The DNA here is from genome assembly GCA_039513925.1 of Platanthera zijinensis. NCBI lineage: Eukaryota > Viridiplantae > Streptophyta > Magnoliopsida > Asparagales > Orchidaceae > Platanthera > Platanthera zijinensis. The sequence goes on along the minus strand of CM077093.1, from coordinate 14,067,243 downwards.
GTTGGGGTGAATCTGTGAATCTATGATGGAGATGGATTTGTTATAGTTGAAGCATCAAAACGAATATATAAGGGTTAGCATACCTGAAATTGTAATGATGAATTATTGCGCTCACGAAGCTTCCAAGTCTACAAGGTCCTGTTGAAGAAGACCACTCCTCTCTCTCCTGAAGCTCTCTCTAGCAATGAGATGCTAGAACTGAATGAGAGTGAACGTAATAATACTTTGTGACCCGGTGATCATAACCTATTTATAGCAAAACCTCAATGTGATTGTTTTATATTTAAGCTCATCATAAATGTAAATGATGCTTAGTATCCACACATAATTTAAACCGTCCATACAATGTAAAACACATTTGACCTGATTAATTAGATCACGTAAATTTAATCGATGTTAATGACAACTCAGTAACGCGCATAATAACATATTTGGATCACATGATTATTATTTCAAATAGATGAAGCATTATGCAGCAATCCAATTCCCCTACATTAACTCCTAAATTTGGACAAACATAAATAAGATTAGCATGGTGGATCTTAAAGTTGGGTGTGTGTGATTTGAGAGCAATTTGGTGGAAATAAAACATCCCAAAATTTAGAGCGTAGAAGATGAGAACTAGCGAGAATCAGGAAAATGATGCATAAGTCTCTTAAAAGTAGGGGAAGCTATAAGATGCAACATTCACACAACTATTTTTTTAAGATAGATCAAGCAATGTGTATGCTTAGAATATCATGAAATAAAGTTATTGGTCGTGATGGAAAACAAAATCTTAACTACTGTGACAACCTCCATTTACTTTAGCTAATCATATTTTTATTGAGGATTGCTTAGTGCTTTATCGGCCCAGAAAATTAAACCATATTATCTCAATAGTGTGCTAAGCACACAAACAGTTAAAAGAGCCAACAACAGATATGACGAAACTTTTTATGTAGAAAATCCCAAAAAGGGAAAAAACCACAGGGTCTGTTCGGTGTCAACAAATTCCACTAGTATGTTTGAGGTTTTGAGTGTTCGAATATTCGGGGGGGGGGGGGGGGGTGACAAATCACTGTTTCGATTACAAGTATTTCAAGGTAACAAAATATACAAATGCTAGCTCCCTCGGCGCTTGTAGAAGCAACTTCTAGAGTGGTAACTTGAGTGGGCACTAGAGCGGTCTGTCACAGACTTGTCTCCTTACAAGCTCCCATACAGCCTTAACTCATCCTTGGCACTCCGCGTAGCCAAGCTAAGTTAATCTCTCCCTGCAAGAACTAGGTGGTGATAAAGAAAATGATGATGAAATAACTCAAGAGAACTCACAAATTGAAAAGAATGCAAAGAACTTAAAAGCTTCTCTAGAACTTGGATGATTAGAAGTGAATACTCACTCCCTTTTTATAGACTCCAAATGGGATTTTCCTCCAACCAAGGGAATACTTTAGAAAATGTCTATTCTAGACCCTTCTAAACTATTCTACATTTCTCTCATAGCCTCCACACTATTTTACAACATTCAAGAGTATTTTAGACTCTTTTAGATTACCCTCAACTTCTACAAAATTTCATACCATTGTAGAAATCTCTACACTATTCCACTATACTTTATGATCATGTAGAAGACTCTAGAATCTTCTAGAAGATTGCACATGATTTTAGAATCTTCCCTCATCTTCAAGAGCTCTCTCCAATCTTTTGGAGACTTTCGCATCCACTTGTGCCACATGATGTCATGTATTTTCTTGGGCATGCTCCGCTTATGCATTAGCAACTCGAGTATGAATCTATGCTTTATACCAAGGGCTCCCACACCCAAGTCCTTGACCTCCTCGAAGCTTTGTCGCATCAACATGCGACCTAATGTACCATCTACACATGCATACATTGCCACAGTTATGCCTTGAGCTACATGACCGTGACATTCTCCCACACCCAATCTTGTGACTCCCTCGTCACAACCATACATGGAGTAGAAGCATTGTCAATACCTTTGCCCTTCGATCATTCAGGCGGTCTGGTCTCCAATAATCCACCGCTGCTTGATGGTCTTCAACTTCATCACATAGTGTCACTAACTTAGCATTGAGTAGTAACTCTTCTACTACTTCACATGTTTTGGACTTTGCAACTTATTTTGGCTTACCCTCAAGTCGATTTTCCACATGAGCATAACTCCCTTGAATATCGGACTTCGCGTCCTCTTCATGTTCCATATAGATCGATGTATATAGTGTCTCCCTTGTATAAGCATTTCCTATACGGTTCTCGGATAACTCTTCCACTAATCATTCACCTTTGAACTCTTCAACTTGGCTCTTCGTCGCCTCTCCCCCTTGGCACCCAAACTTCGCATCCTCAATTGGCTGCACCTTGACTCCTCGATCTGTTCCTCTACGTGAGCTCCACCATCACAATAATTTGAGTCTTCGTCCATATCCTGCTCCACATTGCATGCCACCATTTCTTCCTCCACGGAAGTAGTGTCCCCTTGGAAACATGCCTCTACATCTTGTTTGTGCTTAGTGTTGAAGTCATTTTTAAATTTGACTGTATGGTTATGATATGCTCTTGGACAACCAGTAAAGTTATGGCCTTTTAAGACACAAGAGACACCCTAACCTTGGACAATCTTTTAAGTGGTGGTCGCCTTTATATAAGAAACACCCACCTTTAGGCCACATCACTCTCTGCTCGATTTCATCTTCTTCCCAAACAGATGATAGCCTCCTCCGTGCACAAGTGCATTATTCTACATGTTTCATCACAATTTGATCCAAACATTTGTCATAAATTTCTCTTTGGCTTCTCTTCTTTTCAACTTGTTGCATGACCTCCTTGTTGTGCTTATCCATGCTTGAGTTGCCAATTTCACCAACCATCTAATCTTATGATGCACTAACCACTAACTTGAGCGAACTTCCCTCTGATACAGGGACATGTCTCCTTACAAGCTCCCGTGCGACCTTAACTCCACCTTGCCACTTCTTGTAGACAAGTTAAGTCAGCCTCTCCGTGCAAGAACTGAGTGGTGATGAAAAAAAGATGATGGAACAAATTAAGGGAACTCACAATTGAAAAGGAACTACAAATAACTCAAAAGCTGCATTAGAACTTGGATGATTAGAAATGAACATTCATCCCCTTTTTATAGATTTCAAATGGGGTTTCCCTCTAACCAAAAGAATACTCTAGAAATTGTCTATTCTAGACCCTTCTAAACTATTCTACATTTATCTCATAGCCTCCACACAATAATACAACAATTAAGAGTATTCTAAACTCTTTTAGATTACCCTCAATTTTTACAAAACTCCATACCATTCTAGATATTTCTACACACATCTAGAGTTATTTAGAAGATCACTCTTACAGAATATTCTAGATAATTTTACCCCTTTTAAAATATTCTAGAAATTTCTACGTTATTCCATAGTATTTTAGAGTCATGTAAAAGACTATAGAATCTTCTGAAAGACTCCACATAATTCTAAATTCTCTCCTCATCTTCAAGACCTCTCTACAATCTTCTGGAGACTTTCACATCCTCCTGCGCCATAAGATGTCATGTCTTTGCTTGAACATGCTCTGCTTACGCATGAACAACTCGAGTATGAAGCTATGCTTATACCAAGGGTTACCACACCTAAATCTTTGACCTCTTCGAAGCTTTGTCGCATCAACATGCGACCTAATGTATCATATATGCATGCATACATGGTCACAATTATGTCCTGAGCTACATGACCGTGACAGGTTGCTTGAGTAGGCACTTGAGAGGGTCGCTTGAGTAGGCACCTGAGAGGTCGTCTGAATAGGCATTGGAGCAGTCGCTATAGTAGGGACCTGAGCGGTCACTTGAGTTGTCGCTTGAGTAGGCACTAGAGTGGTTGCTGGAGTAGACACGAGAGCAGGCCCCTGATTAGGGACTTGTGCGGGAGAGCAAATGAACTCCAAGTCTTCTCTGAAAAACCTTCAGAGTGTCAAGTCTTCTCTGGAAAATATTTATAGTTCCAAGTCTTCGCCGAAAAAACTTAAGGGGTCTTTCCTCTCATCTTGGTTAATTGTCTTCAAATGAAGATTTGATGGCCTTTTTATTATTTTTCTAAGGGATCGGACACTTTGGTAACTATGCCATTTTGGGGTTTGAGCCAGCGAATGAGGTCGCACGATCTTGATCAGCTGAATCACTAATTTTTGAAAATAACAAGTATATCCCCTGGGTTGCCCGAGAAGGTTCGCCGACGATTATGGAGGCGGCAGACTCTAACATCGTGCCGCCACTCTAGTGCCTACTCAAGCGACCGCTCCAGTGCCTACTCAAGAGACCGCTCCAGTACTTACTCAAGCGACTCCTCCAATGCCTACTCAAGCGACCACTAAAATGATCGGTTCCTACTCAAGCGACCGCTCAAGTGCCTACTCAAGGGACCGCTCAGGTGCCAACTCAAGCGAACTCTCAAGTGCCTACTCAACCGAAAGAACTTCGCGAGGAGTGAATGGCGAGAGCCAAGAGGAAATGGTCTTCATATTGCGAGGTTGGAAGGGATTTTCGTGTTTCACATCGGTTGAGGAGAGTTTGAGCGTAACCTAAGCGAATATCTTCATCAATTTTCAGCCTTGATGGACGGCCAGAATTTATTTGATGCCCATTTATATTACCCAATTTCACACCCACAATATTTAATTATAAATTAGTACATAAGATAGATATATAATTTACATCTATACTATATTAAAAAGTGAAAAACACTCTTTGTTAGCACATTTAATTTTTCGATTTTATCTCTTTATTACAAAAAATTCAATCATATTAATTTGTGTTTTTTTAGTTTTAAATATATCTTCTCATATATACAAAATTTCCATCCACAATAAAAAGTGCTCCCATAACCGCTCGCAAACTTCCATACACAAGCAAAAAAACGAGCGACGAACAGAGTATGACGTTCGGAGGTGCGAGTGGCGGGAGTGCTATCACGTCGGGACAATGTCGTAATCGAAGTACTATCGTGCAAGATATTAGAGGCATGCTCCTCACACTATCAAGATGAGATACTGTCGCGGTTGCCCATTGACCCAAGAGGAGGAGTAATTTTTGGGTCAGGACAACGAAGGATACTTATGGTTCTGCACCAATGAGGAGCTTGTAAAGGAGGTGGAGCACACGCAATTGTGATTTGTGCAATACACTTTTGTGCGGGACCTTCATCATTTCAGACTTATCATATCATGCTCATGATCAAAAATCCTAAGCCAAAAATTTTCCCAAGAGACCCTTGTGCCTCTACCTTGTATTTAAAAAAGGCAAAAAAATATGAATGAAGAAATTTCATCCTCTCACCCTACTTCAAATTCCATTCCACGGTATTAATCGAACGCAGCAGCGGCCTTAACCCTTCCCTTCTTCTCCCTTGGACTTGAAGGGCGTCGACCTCGATCTCTCCCCTCTTCCTTTCGCCTTCCTTTTAGCTTGAATTCTAACCGAAGTGCCGCGGATCCAAGGGTTTCTTCTAGATCGGTCTCAGTTGGCGGCTTGTCAGGCTTTCAATCGACTCTTAATCTCTTGTTTGTGTTAGCCTGTCCGTTGATTCAGATTCAGATCTCTCTGTTGGTTCATCCGTCGGTTTACCCAGAGCTATGGAGGCCATGGAGGAGTTGATCCAGCTATCCGAATCAATGATGCAGGCCTCTGCTCTCCTCGCCGACGAGGATGTCGACGAGAAGTCCCCCTCCCGCCGGACGTCCACTTTCCTCAACGTCGTCGCCCTTGGGAATGTCGTAAGTTCATTAATCTGGGTCATGGCAGATCGATCCGCCAAAAAGAACGCATGTTTTGTTATCTTCATTGGGCTTATCGCTTTACCGGTGTTTCCACGATTGCCGCGCTTAATTGATTTTGGTATTGTTCTCTGTCTAGGGTGCTGGGAAGTCTGCAGTTATGAACAGTTTGGTCGGGCATCCGATACTCGTAAGTTGCATCTGGTATAGTTTTCTGCTCAACTAATTTGTTTACCTAGTTTTTTTCTTCACTGGCGCGATTACTTGCCCAGCCAACTGGAGAAAATGGAGCTACTAGGGCGCCCATCAGTATTGATCTACAGATGGACAACTCCCTCAACAGTAAATCCATAATCCTGCAGATTGACAGCAAATCACAGCAGGTTTCTGCGAGTGAGTTTACTTGACCCTATTCAGATGTTTTCATAGATTTGTAATATCAAATTGTTTTTATGGTCCAGTTGTTCATTTTTCATTTGCTTATCTTTTTTTTCTTCTGGGTTGTGTAGGTGCTCTTAGACATTCCCTCCAAGATAGACTCAGCAAGGGCTCTGGAAAGAGCCGTGGAGATGAGATCTATCTGAAGTTACGCACTAGCACAGGTTCTATTATCCGTTTGTCTGCCTTTTAGCAGATAAATGCTATATTTATCCGTAAAAACAAAAGCTTTTTGATAGGAGTTGAGGGAACCTTTTGTGCCCCCTTCTATGTTTTTTAGTTCATTTCATTCAAAGAATATTTGGAATCTCAAAATTTTGAAACATTACAATTGACTTATCATGCAATCCTTATGAGAATTATAGTTTAAAAATTTAAATTAACTTCACTGTATGTGGAGATTGTAAGACTCTATTTGAAAATGAATTATTAAATTTGCTATGTGAAGTTTAAGCTCCATATATTTGTAAGGTTTTCAAAGATCCTAAAATCATAAAAGGCTTACAGTGTAAAGAGCTGTGGATTTTTAAGTAAAATTTATTGGTATACAACTTAAGGAAAAAAGATAGAAAACATCAAACATGGTGTAACTTTTAAGGGTATGCGATTGTTATGTCAACTGTTTAAATTCAAAAGAGAGATGTGAATTCTTTCACAACCAAGATTAGGAACCTTAAAAGCTGTGTTTTTTTTTACTGAAATGCACTCCATTCTACTAGAAACTTGCATGTGAACATGAAATTAAACAAACCTTTGAATATGTAGTAGTATTTACTAAATGATCACACAAGAATTGTCAACATTTGATTTGCTCAAGTCTTTTTGCTATGTGTTAGGACGTGAAAAGATGTGTTGGTGGATTTCTGTGTTAGCTGTAGAAATTGCGCAAAATATATTGATGTGTCTGTGCTCCGTAGCTTGTAATCATTCTTGATTTCTTCTTTATTTCTTCATATCCTACTCAACTTAATTTTAGTTTACTGCTTTACTTCAACTTATGAATATAGAAATTAAAGCACAAATGCTGTCATACTGCTTATCAAATAAGTTGCTGTCTATTACTTACAAAGAAACTTTATTTACTTGAAAGTGAGAAAGAGGAATACAAAGATAAATTGTTGCAAAATTGTCATACGATGTCGCAGTTTAGCTGCACAGGATGGAAAAACAAAAAAGCGGAAAAAATGTGGAGTTTAATTGTATATGTTTCTAAGGTGCCAACTAAGGGGATTCAGATGAAGTATGCCAATCTTAAGTATTGAAGTTTACTTGAAATTTTGAAATCTTTTCCCTTTTCAAGTGCCAAATTCACTTAGCTCTTAGAAAGGAAGTTAAAAAGATATGATTGAAATCCAAAAAGTCGATAAGTGTAGAGTTCAATGGATTCATTTTTTCTGATCATATATGCAAACCCTGTAGAAAGAGGGGGATGCTATTTTTTGGAATAAAAATAGCAGATGTTTGGAGTGATTTTAATAACCGAAGCTTTCTTTTACCTTTTTCGAATATACTTTCTCTTGGAATGTTTAGTTAATGGTTAATTTTTGTGCCGTTAAACTTTCTAAACTGTCCAACTTTTCCTAAATGTTTTCTTTCTTGTGTGTTTATTATATTTCTAAACACTTTTTTTTGTAAAGAACAAATATTATTCTTCAGCTAATGTTGATTGAGTCCTAGCTAAAGTGTTCTTTTCTTCAGCTCCTCCATTAAAATTAGTTGATCTGCCTGGATTAGACCAGAGAGCAATGGACGAGTCTGTGGTGAGTAGCTTTTATCTTCCACCCTCGTATTTTAGTTTACTTAGAATTAATATTCATCTTATATTTTTTAAGGCTCATGAATGTAGAAGTCTAGAAATTTTTTCCAACAAAAATTCATGTCATCTATATAATGCTTCATAGCACCTAACAAAATTTTCTGGATATGTAGTAATTGTACTTGTTAATTGAATTGATCCATCTTTTTTTATTGTTGAATGGTTGGTGTTTGATTATTTTTAAATTCTAGATCGGTGATTATGCTGCACGCAATGATGCAATTTTGCTAGTAGTCGTTCCTGCTGCACAAGCTCCTGAAATTTCTTCCTTGCGGGCTCTCAGGCTTGCAAAGGAATTTGATGCAGAAGGTTTGAAATTTTTACTCGAATTTTTATCCACATTGAATAATGAATCAGCTACATGCTGGTCAAGTTTTTTACCAACTGTATTTACATGCTTGTGGCAGCAACTAGAACAGTTGGTGTTATTAGTAAGATTGATCAGGCAGCTGGAGACCAAAAAGCACTTGCCGCTGTTCAAGCCCTTCTACTTAACCAAGGTCCTCCAAGAGCATCCGATATTCCATGGGTTGCGCTAATTGGACAGTCTGTTTCTATCGCATCTGCACAGGCTGGGTCTGTTGGCTCTGAAAATTCCCTAGAAATAGCTTGGCGAGCAGAAACTGAAAGTCTAAAATCTATACTAACTGGAGCTCCTCAAAGCAAACTGGGTAGATTAGCTTTGGTCGATACACTTGCCAAGCAGATTCGTGGCCGGATGAAGATCAGACTTCCAAACCTCTTGTCCGGGTATATTTATTTCCTGTCCAGAAAACTCCTTTCTTCGTTCTTTTCCTTGTCTGTTACTCCAACCTTTTCTATTAGGTATGCAGTTTTTATAATGTAATATTCTTTATTAATTCCATGTGATGATATTTTTTCTTAAAGTTATTCTTGCTACTTCTCTGGATCTAATTGATGCGCTTGACAGTAATTATTTGGAGATAACAAGTACCCCAGGAGATAATCAAGGAAGCATCAGTATGATAATTTTTAATTGCACTATTTTTGAATAGGGCAGCCATACAGATGACGTTGAAGATATTTTATCCTTTCTTAAACTTTTGTATCTTAATAAATTTTTAATTAGTTATGTGCTAATGCCAAATCAATTGATGGCATGCCCCGGGCACTCCTTTTTAATGCTTATTTAAGAAAAATATAATTAGGAGAGAAACCCATTATAGAGCTCTTGCATGTAAAATATTTCTCTCATTGACATATAGAGCTCTTGAATGTGTTAAAAATAAGCTATGTACACCAAAAATGTTGAATAAGAAAATTTCATAATTTTCTATAATTAATTGTCTAATTTAAGCAGTCAAATGTCCTTTCAAAAGAGATGATACATTGGCTAACTCTGAGGGTCAATAATATGCATATTTGTTTAGCTGCATGAAGAAGATAAAGGCTTGTTTGATAAAAAATTTGTGTGGCACCGTGGTGTACTTGGAAAGGATAATATCATTGGTTCATGGCGGTGAATAAACTGCTCTTGAAGTACATTTCTTGTTTTGAAACCACAGAAGAGGTGCATGTGCAGTGTTGAATTTCTTTTCTCCCTATAATGATATAGTTTAGTAGTTAGCAGTTTGTATATATATCTCGGCTGGTTACCTTCGGATATGAGATTTTTTTGATAATTATGTAGTTTCTTGGTGTACTTTTATGAAATGAAACAATTGCTATTTTCATAGAGATGGATGAACTACTGCACAACATTGTTCTGAAAGTGCATGCCATGTCATTACAGTAGAGGTGCATGCCCAATGTTGAGATTTTTTCTCTCTATTGATTTACTGTAGGAGTCAACAGTTTATGTATATATCAGTTGCTTACCTCCATTAAAGTGAAGAAGATTTGTTGTGTAGTTTTGTGGTGTTTTTGTGCAAGAAAGTCATTTCTATTTTCATAGAGATGGATAAACTTCTACGCAGATAGCTTACCTATGGTTCTCAAAGTGGAAAAGGTGCAAGCTTGGAGTTAGAATTTTTTTTCTCACATAGGGTTTGTTCGGAGGGGAGCCTTGGCGCACTGGTTGAGGTGTTGCCGTGTGACCTGAGGTCATGGGTTCGAGTCCTGGAAACAACCTCTTTCAAAAATGCAGGTTGACGTTTGCCTACATTTCACTCTTGTTGTGGGACCCTTCCCCAGGCCCTTGCTGCGCGGGGATGCTTTGTGCACCACGTTGGGCTTTTTTATAGGGTTTGTTCGGAGTAGCTGCAGTTGTCTCTAAAATATGCTGTAGAATTGTTGTAGGACAGTCAGGTTTGTAAGTCATTGCAATTGATGATGTTTTGTTTTTTGTAAAACAATTGCGTACGGGCTATGCTAGTATGGTTATTAATAAATGTACTAAGTGCCATGCTATTTGAACGAGGCTGATGATGCACTGTAATGTTAATTGAATATTAATAGTAATTTAAAAATCGTAAGTGTCTCAATTATAACATAATAACATATACATTAAAACAAATATTTCTACTGTATTGTTTTAATTTAGTAAAAAATATTTTTCATGATAATGAGTTTGTTATGTTATTTATTTGTGTTTAGAGAAGGGGCAACTCGGTGCACAAAGCATCCCTGCGCAGCAAGGGTCCGGGGAAGTTTCCCACCACAAGCTTTGCACCTTACCTTTTTAGAGAACAACAACAACACTCAAACCTTTATCCCACTATAGCTGGGTCGGCTATATGGATCCTTTTTCGCCATTGTGCCCTATCTTTTGTCATAATCAAAAGATAGGGCAACCTTACCTGTTTACCCTATGCTCTTTAGAGAAAATGTAAACAAATCATAACCTATGCTGTTTACTATAATCTTATTAAGTTATCCAACTTTTTAAAATTACTGTTATCAGAGTATGAATATTTTAGACATCTTTTACTTATAAAATACATGCAACTACTTCCTTACTGATGCATAGAGTGGTGAAAATCTTATCTAACCCTAAGATGATGCTTGCATGCAGGAGGTGATCTGACAGTGTCTTACAAATAAAAATAAAGCCATAAAATCAACGCAATTAATACATATTTAAACAAATTTTTAAACAAGTGCGCAAACTAGGCTTTCCTCCAATTGGAGAGCCGTTAATTAAATGCATAATAAAATGGATAATGCAAATCACAATTAATCACAAGAACAATCACACTAACATAGGCATGCATCCGTAAGAACATAAATTATCCGGTCCATATAATAATGATGAAAAGAAAGAAACTAAATAATAAAAATCACAAATAAAGGGCCTGTAGATGAAGAAGTGGAGATCCGTTGGTCATAGAAATGGCGGTGGCTATTCATAGAGATGAAAAATGTTGCGTGGTGTCTATCGGAGGAAAAAAATGGATGTTTGTGGACTGATTATGGTAGGGAAGGATGTAGGGTTCTTGACTAGGGTGAGGGGATGTTGTTGGGGTGGTAGTTGTGGTGGTGGTTGTGGTGGTGGTGGGGGGGGGGGTCGGTGGGGCTTGGAGAAGGGCTCACCGGGCCTAGAATTGCCTGGTTAGGTCGCATATGGTGTTTTGAATCTTGGAGGGGGAGGACTCAACAAGGTGGTTGGAGGGGATTCAGGTACAGGGCAGCTGCTGGAAGTGAAGAGAAGGTTGCGGTTTGACACATAATTGAAGACAGTCTTCTACTAGGGAGCAGGGTGGGAGAGAAATGATCGGTGTCTGCAAGGATGACTTTTAGTGGGTGCGGCTATTTGGTGCGAGGGCGAGGGGCGGATGAGGGGTTGGATGAGGGGAAAGGTGGATTTAAGGCTAGGCTTACGAGGAATAAAATAAAATACCTAAGAGTCGGCACTTAGGGCCTCAGAGTTGGCGCCGCGAGTAGACCACCAAATTCCGGCAAGAGACTCTCCAAAATATGCGATAAAAGCCTAAAGCAGCCTCTTGTTTATATGGCTAAACACACTTAGGGCAACCATATTAAATGGCTTTGATCGTGCTTTCATGATGATTGTCCAAGTTCCGAAAAGAAATTACAGAAATAAAAAAAAGTACATAAAATATGTAAACGTTGCTCTGAATGTGATTGTGGATTCAGATTGCCCATCTGGTGATGCCAAATGTAGCACGTGACAAATCATCCTCAAACGGTCTGAGATACTTGTGCTCCAAAAATCTTGATGATCCCCACCACATACATCAGTCGAAAATACATGGTTGAGTGTCACTCATGCGGAAGTTTCTAAAAAAAGTAAGAAGCTATAGACAAACATGAGCGCAACAACAATTTGTAAGGTAAGATTGAAACAGCTGAGCCAAATGTACCTATAAATTAACCTTGCCTTTGAAAAACAGCTTATTGAAATATTTTCACAGTAATCATTTTTTAAGCCTTGAATCTTTTCGATTTTACCCCTTAGACCTTCCATTTATTCTTTCATCTAACTATACGCATTCTCTAATTACACATGATTAATAGCACTTTTTATTGAATATCAATATGTTACTAACTTATAACAGTCACCTACTTTTTCTTACATATTCTCTTAGTTTTCAGTAAGTCTTAGTTACTTTATCTATAACATTGCAGGCTTCAGGGTAAGTCACAAATAGTGCATGACGAGTTGTTTAGGCTTGGCGAGCAAATGGTAAATAGTGCCGAAGGAACAAGGGCCATTGCTTTGGAGCTTTGTCGAGAATTTGAGGACAAGTTCCTCCAGCATATTACATCTGGTGAGGTTAGTATATCCATTTAATAGATGAATTTCAAGTAGCACAATAGATTTTTATATAATTGTTAGTTTTGATGTAAAAATGGTACACATATCATTGTGATGCTTCATATAGCTTGAGGTTGATACTTGCGTAGAAATTCCTACAAAATCACAAGACGTTTCATAGTAATTTTTATTTTCAGTTGCTCCACAATCTCATACAGATTCACCAACTGCCATCATACTTGGATATAAAAATCGTGGATTCATCATGTAATATAGCTAGGTAGATGAGAAGGGTCTAGAAAATTAAATCAATAATATGATGTATGCTTATAAATTCTAGTAATTTTGTCAAGAAGGTCATCAGGATATAAATCTTTAAAATCTTGTAACACTTGATTAGCATTTTCATTCACATTCAAACATCAAGCACTATTATCCTTAGTTCATATATCCATCATAGCATATATTTTCCCCTCAAGTTTTTTGTTATGATCACAGTCTAAGACGACTAGCTCAACAATTTATCTTTCTTATTTTGTGTTTTCTATACATTTGTACGTTGCACTCTTTTGTGATAGTTATTTACAATTTCGTCAAATTTACTATCCTTTTAAAATTAGCCCTATGTGGACTAAATTGCAAAATATTATGTTTTGTAGTTGCGAGGATCTTTAAGCTATTGCACAATTATTTATTTGGACATTGATGTATAAGGGAGTAGTTGCCTGCAGTGGAAATAAAAGCCATGCCAACATTGATCAAGAATGTCATAACTGACGTTCATTATGATAAGTGGGTACATACATCTAGGGCAAAGGAGTAAGATCCCGGGAGATGCTGTTTGGGTTTGTTATGTACTAGGTGTTACACACCTTTTGTTATCGCGTTGTATTTATTATTCCTTGTGCCTCTTGTTATGTCTCATCCCCTATATATAAAGGGGGTGATTATTTGGATTAAATGATATTGTTGGGTTTTCCTTCAACATGGAATCAGAGCACACGCCCCTCGAACCCTACTCGATTTCTCATCCCTCGTTCCGCTTCTTGTTGTTCACCCGCATTCCGCCTCCCATCGCGTGCTCTCATCCGCATTTCGCTTCCAGTCACAGAGTCACTCATCTTCTCCAAGCGAGCGACACTCTTTCCCTCACAGCTGCAGCCAACCGCCTATTCCACAACTGCATCCAATTGCATATTCCACAACCACAGCCAGTCGCCTTTTACGACACAACCACCTCTTCCCGCATAGTGGCCCTTTCCCGCACAACCTCTTCCCATAGTTGAGCGACTTTTCACCAGTCCTCATAGTCGAGCGACTCTTTCTCAACCCGCACAGTCAGATCCTTTTCAATTACTGTTCAACGCCGGTCCACACAATGTGGCGAGATACTCTCTTTTGGACGCCGTTTCTTTCCGCCTCTTGCAAGGAGATGATTTCTCTTTCTCTTCTCTTCAAGATCAGTAGTTTTTTTAATCCACTGATTGTAGTTCTTGGATGACTTCAAGTTTTTATCTCAGTTCCGGAAAATCCGTAGTTCTTGGGTGATCTTCAAATTTCTATTCTTGAGTCACCGTGTCAGGCATTGTAAGTTCTCCTACTCCCTTATCAACAATTGTTAATCTAGTGGGATCTCTCTGAGCGAGCCATGATCATAATACTCCTCAGATTAGTACCATTCATTTTGATGATTCCAACAACCTTTCGTGGTCTCGCTACATCACTTTGGGGCTTAAGAGTTGTAGCCTATTTGGTTATGTTAATGACCTTAACAAGGAGCTGGTGAAGGACTCACCGGATTGGATGCAATGAGAGTCAAAATTCCTTAGTCATGCCTTGACTTACAAATTCCATACAGGAGTCCATTTCCCGCAATTATTTATTTCTAGATACAGCTGCTGAAATTTGGAAGAGAACATAGTCCATTTTCTCTCGCAGGAGTAATGCATCTCAGATCTTCTAGTTGCAATAGAAGATATCCTTACGTTGCAAAGGTGATCGCCCTGCTTCAATTTACTAGGAGTTTACACAGTTGTACGAGGAATACAACCATTTAATCCCCTACGCTTGTTATCCATGAGGATGAGGTATTAATTCGGTCTCGGGAAGAACATAACTAGTTTTTTGAGTTTCTTAATGGGCTCCATTGCTGCTTTGATTAGATCAGTGTTTAGGTTCTCTTGCATCCACTGTTACCATCCCTCCCAGAGGCATACAATATTGTGCAGTAGAAATTTGATCGCCGACAGACCTTACTTTCAGATTTTATTCCCGAAGCTCCGCCCTTGCGATTACAACTCCTATTACAAGTGTCTGACAGACACGTGATGCTAAGATGAAGGGATCTGATAAAGGACACTTGATTTGTGATTATCATGGAAAGGGCCGCCACACCAGGGATTTTTCAGATTCCATGAACTTCCATTGCCGAGAGGAGGTATTGAATGGTCGTGGATATGGGAGATATCAGGGTCGTCAAACCCCTTCTCGTTCGGCTCATTTTACATATGTCGTTGATGACACGTTCTGGAAATACTGGATGCGACCCCACTTACTTCCTGCTACATTCTACACTGAAGAAACACTTGCTTTACGCCGCATGATGCATGGTCTGTCTATTGAGTCTGCCGTCTTATCATCGCCTTTTATGCTCACACAGGAACACTAGGTGCTCATTCAGCCACATCTCGTTCCTCCACCCAGGAGATCATTGACTCTGGAGCCATTAATCATTGGTTCTGCCTCAGATTTCGTATCATATAACCCTCAGGATATGGTGAGGATTGATGATGGTTCTCTTTCTCCATTACTATAAAGGGCTCCATCTCCTACTTCTCTTTCACCTTATCTTCGGTTTTTCATGTTCCTAACTTCATTCATAATTTATTTTCTTTTATCCACATGGCGAATTCTATGCATTGCTTCGTAACATTCTTTCCTTCTTCTCGTGGCTTTTCGAACTTGAATACATGAAGTTGATTGACTCTGATAATATGGTCAATGACCTTTATGTGTTTGAGTCCAGTCGATGCCACCTCTGCAAGCCCTTCATTCCAGTTCACTTCACCTTTTGTATTGCTGGCACTATTGCCTAGAACACTTATTTCATGCTGTCTAAAAACGTTCTTCATTCCTTTGTGTGCGATGTATGTACTCTTAACTAACATCATTGTGCTACTTTTAATTATGTTTTTATGCCTAGTTCTACTTTTGGTGTTATTTACACTGATGTATGGGGACCTTGTCCCATGTCTTCTATTTCTAATTGTGCTTGGTTTGTTACCTTTATTGAAATGTTTCTCTCTACTACTTGACTATATTTGTTGACATAAAAAATTGACGTCTTCTTTACTTCTCAAAAATTCGATAAAATGATCTCAACTCTGTTTAATACCAATTTTAAATCCTTGCGTAGCGACAATGGTCGTGCCTAATTTGAGAAATACCTTGGAGGCTATGACATCATTCACCAAACCACCAGTGCATACTCTTCCGCTCAGAATGATATTATTGAGCGTAGAAATCTTCATCTTTTGGAGGTTGCTATATGTTTCTTGTCAACTATTCACCTTCCCAGATATTATTGAGGTGATGCGGTTCTAACCACATTCTTTCTTATCAATCGTATGTCTTCTCGTATCCTTGGGAACAACACACTACTCGGCAGAACAATATTATTGAGCATAAAAATCATTATCTTTTGGAGGTTACTTGATGTCTGGTGTTGACTATGCACCTTTCCAAATATTATTGAGATGACATGGTTCTAATCCCTGCCTATATTATCAATCGTGTATGCCTTCTCGTGTCCTTGGGAATAACAACCCACTTGACACTCTTCATATGCCCTATACACAACTTTCTCCTCAGGTGTTTGACTGTGTATGCTTTGTTCATATTCATTACCCCGTCCTACTAAACTCCATCACTGTGCGCTCAAGCGTGTCTTCATAGGTTACTTGCCCACTCAGAAAGGGTATAAATGTTTCCATCCTCCTATCAAGAAGCTTTTTATTACTATGTATGCCACTTTTCATGAATCTGAGACGTACTATAATCCCCAGCTTCAGAGAGAGTCTATATCATTGGAAGTGAGCTCTCCTACTATTCCTTTACCTGTTCCTTGATGTAATCTTAATTTTAAAATCCGATGTTGATGATGAGGTTCCCACTCAAACTCCCTCACTCTTTCAAGTTTTGAGTAGATGAGCATACATGATGTTAATAAATGTTGTTCAAGAGCAAATAATCTTATGCATTTGTCATAGATGAAATTGCATAAAACAATTTATGACAAATATCGGTAACCACATCTAATTAAGGAGGTTCGGACAAGCTTGTAATTATTTAGATGAACCCATAAAATTTACGCTAAAAGGATTTGAGCAATGAGATGAGGTGGATTTTTCTTTTACTGGATAGTAGCTTTACTTGCAAGGAGGTTCAATCCAGGTTAAGGCGGTCCCCATGACAAAAATATGTGCGCACGAACAGGCGAGGGTTGATGATCGATCATTGGAAGATCGTCAGAATCGACATTGATCCCAGGGAAAGGACTCATGGTGAAGTCGGTGCTGGGCAGGTTGTCGGAAATGGACTTGCTATTGACTGCAATCTCAAGCAACTGCGTCGAGGGGTTCGACGACGGGCAGGACTCTGAAGGAATCAACGTGTGCCGCCATGCAGGTTTGCTCGGGACTCGTGTCGGTTGTCAAGGCATTTTCCTTCTAGTGAAGCTAGACTTGCGAACGGTAGCAAACATTCGGTCGACAAATGTTTTTGACCACCAATACAAGTCAAATTTTGTATTTTTTAGTTTCTTTGAATGCGATGATGGTTGCATCAATTACTTCGTGGTTGAAAGAACTCAACCCCGTCTAGAACTTGTAGAGCCTAACAACTGTCTCGGCCTCACCAAGAAACTAAATAGGGGTTGCATGTTCCATGACGAGTGCGAAATTTCTGAACATCCAGAACATGTTCTACCTCCTCAGTGGTGTGCGTTGACATCAACTCTAAACTCATTGGTATTTCTGGAGTTGTTGCAGGCAAGGTGGGACTAGTACTGATAGGATCTCCATAGAATGATGTCTGATCGACCATGTTGAATATCAGGGTGGCACCGAATTCAATGGGAAGATCTAAGAGGTAGGTGTTTTCACCTAGTCACTTCGCACTTGAAATGGCTAAACTTTCAATGTTGTAGCTTATGATACATGACCGATGTAAATCTCTACTTCTTGAAATAAGTAAATATCCAATTTCCTTCTGAAAAATATAACTTCCAACGATGATGATAGACCATGGTTTTATATTTTTCAGAAGTTGCTCATAAATTGTTAGCGACATTTTTATGCAGTTCTTTCGAATAATTAACATGTGATTGAACGCCAAAGGAGATGCGGTCATGGGATAATAACAAATGACGATCAAGAATGTGTGATATAGGAAAACCATAAACAATTTCAAATGGGACTTTATCAGTGGACCATTTTTTATAATTATTAAATATAAATTCATCTTGTGGAAGTACAAGATCACATTGCTTCAGATTCTCTCTGGTCAAACACCTGAGAAAATCACCTAAACTCCAATTAACAACCTCAATTTGTCCATCAGTCTAAAGATGTTACACACTACTAAACTCGAGTTTGGTCTTAAGTCGCTCTAAAGGGTTTTTCAAAAATATCCCATAAAATGTGTGCCCTGATCAAATGTAATCTATCTAGGATGTCATGCAACTTAACGACCTCTCTAAAGAAACTTTCAGCGATGTATGCGACACTAAAGGTTTTCCTACATTGTATGAAGTGCACCATTTTTGAGAAGCTATCTATGACTACAAAAATAGAGTCTACTTTCCTCGAGTGTAAGGAAATCCTACTACAAAATCCATTGAAATGTCATCCCACAACCTCTTAGTAATTGTTAAGGGGGTATATAGTCCAGTATTTTGGGTGTGCCCCTTATATAGTTGACACAGTGAATTGCCTGATAAGCTCGATGACATCCTGTTTCATTTTCATCCACTAGTACCTAACACTGGCGGGATGTAACAGTTTAAATTGTCCTATGTGTCCTCCTAATCCGGATTAGTGAAGCTCCATAAATAGAGTCTCTCGAATGGGTCCTTCACATATGTAAAAGCTAGTTCCCTTAAATAAATATTCCTCACTCAACAATCATCACGTACTGGGTAATATAATCAGTCTCACTATGAAGACAAAATGCCCAAATATCCCAAAATAAAGGATCCGTGGTTTTCAAGTCATGTTGTGAATCTAAGTCAGTAATGCATGGTTGAAGGGTGACTAGTAATGTGGGAAGCAACTGACGATGTCAGCTACACATGGTTTGTGTTTTGCACAAACTCGCACTGAATCAGACAGTGTCTTTGATGGCGGAGAACCTAAATTATATCACATAACTTTATGTCGTAAGTGAAATACCTAGTCTTTGCTTCATTCTACTTCTCACTAAAAATGCTATGAGTCGACCCTCTTGACTGAAAATTGCGCTATTGCCTACTATATATACATCACAATCAACTTAAAATCTTATCAAAACCAAGCAATGCAAAAACATGTGCACTCAACTAATAGGAACGCTCACTCGGCCTCCTCGATCCAAATAAATTGCCCCCTTTTCAAACAGTCAGTAACAAACATGATTAAAAGATGCTAGCCTATGAAATCCTCAAACCTCAGTAATTGTTTAAGGGTTGGACCATGATTCAATTGCTTTGACCTTCTCTTTATCAACTTTAATACCCTCAAATGAAATCATATATCCTAGGTCATGCTATCAGTCATAAAAATGCATTCTTCAAATTTACATATAATTTACTATCTCACGAGATTTCTAAAACTTACCTAAGATGAATCATGTGTTGATCAGGTTCAATACTATAAATTAGAATATCATCAAAGTAAATTTCCACGCAGACTCCAGTTAGTGGTCTAAGCATTTGATTCATCACTCTCATAAATGTACTGGGTGCATTGGAGACCAAAAAGCATCACCAGCCATTCATATAAATCTTATTTAAATGCAGTCTTCTACTCATTCCCTGATCAGAACCGGATTTGGTGGTATCCACTCTTCATGTCTACCTTTGAAAATACACTTGACTCACTGAGCATATCAAGCATGCCGTCCCGGGTTTCAAAATTCATGAAAGCATGTGTTGTTTGATAGGCCCGCTCTATCACAGAACATTCTATATTGATTAATACGAGTGAAGATACATGATATCGAGATAAACTATTAAGAGTCTACTCTCCAAGTGAGCTAAAAACCTAAATTATCCAATGTAAAGGTTATTCCTCAATTAAAGGATCCTTATATAAGATGGAAGTCCCACTACAAGACAACAGATACTAAAAGACGAGGCACATAATTATGGTATTATTTGTAGACGGTGATCTTGTGTTTCAATACATATCAATACCCTCGTTCTGAAAATTGACCTTGTCCCCAAGGTCAAGCAAGGGGGGAACGAACGTGAAGGGTTTTGGGGCATAGAGAACGTGCTATTGGACCAAGGTTTCAGTCAGAATTGTGGCGAGATGAAGAATGACAAAGCAAACTTGTTAGGTGCTTTGTGTTTTTTTTTTCACGAAATTAATTGTCGCCAAAAGAGGTGTTGTGGTGGATTGGCGTCAGAATGGTTGCATGAGGGAACACGTGGCGAAAGGGGGGGGGGGTATATCGAATAAAAAAGGAGACGTGGTTGGTCAACGAGTGGGGGGCTTGGTAGACATGCATGAGATTTGGAGGTGGAATAATTTATGATGAAAAAGGATCAATGTGGTCCATGAAATTTGAGAACAGTAGATGATCATAGGATATTGTAAATGTGTGCAAGAAAAGTTTTTTGTAGAATAAGATTTGCTGTGAATTTGAGTGGGCAGAGATATTGAGTGTTGTTGGGTGATTTTATGGGGGCAATATCTGGTGGCATTTGGTTGAATAGTGAAAAATTTGCTAAAGGTAGTAGGGCACGATAAAAGGCAGCCATGCCCAACCTCGTATGATAGACCGAGGCCGTCCGTCGCATTGTGAGCTATGTTATTAATGGTGCGCCTCAGGCGCGCCTAAGGCTCCAGGCTCATTAGACTCAGAGGTTTGCGCTTCCGTGCGCCTTATTTGCGCCTCCGTGCGCCTTATTTGCGCCTTTAGAATATAAAAGTCGCGCTCGAGTGAGATTTTTGTTGTAAATTTTTCTCTCCAAAAATTAAGAAAAAAATAATGTAAGAACTCAATATTGTTTTATTGATTTAGTGTTTGTGAAAAATAATTGTCAGTTGAGATTTAGATATGATGCATGTGATCACATTGATTCTATTTTTTAAGAGATATAAACAATATTAATAATGATTAATTAGTAGACTAGATGAATAATTTGATCGAGAAGCTGAAATGATGTTTGATGCTGATTATTTAAAATTGATGTGGTTGCGTCTTACCTTCGTCAGGCGCGCGTCTGCGCCTTGAGCCTTGTGCCTAGTCTTCAAGACCCATTTGCGCCTTGCACCTTTAATAACTAAGATTGTGAGCATGTTGTTTAAGGCAGTAGGACGGAACTAGAGTTGATGGGAAAGGGAACACCATCCTAGGACAAGGTTGCAACTGGGGTCATCAAACATGTGAACGACAACGAGTGCAGGTGTCGCAACAGGAAGTGGTCACAATGGGGGGCATCATCGCATGGCATGGTCTGTGGTTGGTGAGGTAGCACCGGAGGTGATGAAAGGAGAGGAAGCCGAGAGAATTTCCGATCCTGTGGGAGCGTCTGTGTTTGGATGGCGACGATGACAGGTAGGTTGGTTGGAGGATGGGGTCGAAAAATGTGGAGGGGACAAGATTGCAATTGGATCATCGAACGTGTGGATAACAACGAGTGCAAGTGTTGCAACAGGAAGTAGTCACAACGAGGGGCATCATGGCATGGACTGTGGGATGGTTGGTTGGAGGATGGGGTCAAAAAATGTTGAGGGGACGTTAGACGACCAGTGTGTCGTTGGTGTTGCTGGAAGGGTCTTGATTATTGTTCGTTGTCGGTGGGGTTGTTGACAATGAGTCCTGGGCGTGTTTGAGAGCTGGTGTGGGCGTTGTAGGGATGAGATGTTGGTGAAGTGCGTGCACTATGGGGAGAAGTTCGGCGATGATGACCTCGACCCAGTCAAAGGGCATGTGTAGCGAGTCCGCAGCCTTGGCCATGGCTGTGGGGAGGAAATTAGTATCCTTGAAACTAGAGGAAACTAGTATCCGGCGGGTAGGCAGGCGGAGGTGGAAGGTCTAACCAGTTGATAAGCTCATTGCTATTGGCTATCACAGAATAATCTACATTTATTAAGACGAGCGAAGATGCATGATATTGAGATAACCTGAGTCAATCTCTCGAGGGCATGATGCCTCTTAAGTGTCTACTCACTAAGAGAGCCAAAAACCTAATGATCAAGATAAATGTACTTTTCACTAAGGCTCCTTATATAAAATGGAGGTCTCACCACGACAAAATATATAAAAGACAAGACACATAATTGTGATATTATCTATAGACGATGATCGCTTCTTTGGGAGAGCTCTCGCGAAGCAAAGTCACTCGTCCGATCATGTATCACTTGTCTGCAGGGAGCATAGTATCACTGTTGCACCTGGAAGAAAGCTGCAGAAATAGAAAGTTTGTGATAGAGTAACGTCCGCATACAAACATTTTGTGTTTCTAACAAGGGTAGATTTTGAGATTCTTCTTAAAACATAAGTACAGTACCTATTATGATTTTAAATAATAGAATAATACTATATTAACTAATATTTAATTAAAGGTTTAATTTTCTGGCTTATAGTCTTAAAACATTGTGTTTTCAGACTCTCTTTTTATGCAAATCAGATGAGCAAATCATTTTCTAGAATATGATCACATAAATTCTTGTGATCATCTTCTTTTCGATTTTTTTTCCTTCTATTATCTTGCCGCTTATATTTTCATTTTTCCTAGTGTTTTTGACTGTTTGAATTCTCTTATTTAACATCTTATTCAATAATACAGGGCGGGGGTTGGAAAGTTGTTGCTAGTTTTGAGGGAAATTTTCCTACCAGGATCAAACAGCTTCCACTGGATAAGCATTTTGATATTAACAATATTAAACGGGTATTAATAAACACTTCAATTTTTGTTTGACTTTTGATACTCTAATCTTGTCTTATTCCGTAGATTTCTCCTGATATCCTTGTTGCACTTTAGATTGTGTTGGAAGCTGATGGTTATCAGCCATATTTAATTTCCCCTGAGAAAGGTTTAAGATCTTTGATTAAAGGAGTTCTGGAACTTGCCAAAGAACCTTCACGTCTTTGTGTTGATGAGGTAAGATTTAAGCTTAGTTTATAACTTACTATAAGTTATGATTTTGTTCTTGTATTGCTCTCATTCTTAATCTGCTAAATGCTAATGTCAGCTTGCTCAAACTTAAGATGCTATTATTTACACAATCTGGAGTACATTTATTTCTCTTCTTTTTTGCATAAATCTCTCCCTCCCTCTCTCTCTCTCACACACACACACACTCGCCAAAGACACTGTGACTTCAATGATTAAGTTATGGGATGCTCTCTAATACATTGTTCTCCCCTTTGTACGGAGGGAGTGGGCACACATAATAAAACAATAAAAAGGTAAACTAAATAATTAATACATAAAAAACCCTATTAATATTCACAGTGGACTCCACTATCGCCAGTTGGCAGTTCTCGTTTTGGGATTTTACCACACACACACACACACACTCATGGGTGACAGGCACGGGGCTCTGCTCCCACGACCAACCGCGACAACACCCCAACTACGATAGTGCACAGGAGGCCCCAGTGCCCACACGACATTATGTTGTCCACGATATTGCCCCGACGCGACGACACTCCGCTTGCAAATCCCTGAGCGTTATACTCCGCTTCTCGCTCATTTTTGCGGTGTGCACGGTTGCGAGCGGCGGGAGAACACATTTTTTTATTGCAGGTAGAGAATTTTATCTATATAAGAGCACATTTTTTAAATAAAAGGAAAAACATGTAAATTTTTAAAACGGTTTTTTTTTAATAAAGAGGGGTAAAATCGGAATATGAATGTTTAACCAAGGGTGTTTTCCCCTTTTAATATATATAGTGTGTGTGTCTATATATATATATATG
Source organism: Platanthera zijinensis (assembly GCA_039513925.1). Taxonomy (NCBI): domain Eukaryota; kingdom Viridiplantae; phylum Streptophyta; class Magnoliopsida; order Asparagales; family Orchidaceae; genus Platanthera; species Platanthera zijinensis. The sequence goes on along the minus strand of CM077093.1, from coordinate 14,043,352 downwards.
AGTTATTATTAAAACTTACCTTGGAAGTTAGGATAATTACAAGTTGCACCCCTCTTACTTTTGAAATTACAAAACCTCTCCTCTAAGTTTACATTTCTTAACATTCATTTACAGAAGTACCCCTTGGAGTAAAATTTCAAGGGGTCTTTTTGTGCATGAACATTATGAAATGTAATTTTACAAGGGAGGTTTTTGTAATTTCAAAAGTGACAGAGGTGCAACCTGTAATTTAACAAAGTTAGAGGAGAGGTCCCGGTTAATGCTCGTATAAATATATATGTATACGAGCATTTTCGCACGGGATACGCCCGTGCTCGATGCTCTCGGGCGGCCTTTGGCTGCATCCAGGCGGGCTTCGGTTGCATCCAGGCGGGCTTCGCCCTCCTGCACACGGGCTTCGCCCGCGCTTGATGCTCGGCCGCCGCGAGAGCATCAAGCACGGGCGTAGCCCGTGCGAAGATGCTCGATGCGTTTGCGGGCTTCGCCCGCATCAAGGCGGATTGTGTCCGCAACATGTACATATGAGTACTCAAAATGATCGTAAAAAATATACATCAATATTACAATATTTATATTGTAAAAAAATTTATTATTTGATGTAAAAATATTATTTCCGCTCCCTCTCTCTCTCTTTCTATCTCTTCCTCTCTGCCGCACACCCTCCCTCTCCTCTCTCTTTCTCTCTCGATATATATAATAATAATATATAATAAGATATATAATTTATAACCCGCCGCCCTCTCTCCCTCATCCTCTCCCTCTCTCTGCTCTCTCTCTCCCTCCTCTCTCTCCCAACTCTCTCCCCCTCTCTACTCTCTCTCTCTCCCTCTCCACTCTCTCTCTCTCTCTCATGATCCAACGGTTGGTTTTTGATTTGTGGTGTGCCTCAAATACTTATATTGCTTTATATAATAAAAAAATATATTTATCTTATAATATATCACATATTATATAGATATTGTCTTAAATAAACGCTTACATATACAAACATATATATAAACGTTTATAGAAACATATATACATTTTAATTTTATTAACTTTATATATATAAATTCATGACTTATTCAAAACAAAGACTAAATGAATTAAGGAGAGAGATGCAGAGTGGGACCCACTATTATTTAAAATAGAATTACGATGGTAGTAATAATTGCCATCAATTATAAAAAGAGAGAATTTCTAAATCTTAAATTATTTGACCTTTTATTCATAATAATTTTTAAATGAATTAGAAAATATGAAATTAATAAATTTTAAAAGGACTATAAACGGAATATTAAATGTTTAACCAAAGACATGTTTTCCTTTTGATATAGTATAGATATATGGGGAGGTCATATACATATGTATACATATACAGTAATCCCATTATGCTTTGTTTGTAATTGAAGATGGCCTGAGCTCTTCTTTTATGTACAATAGTCTGTAAGATTCTTATTTTTTTCCTGTTTTTTACCTAACTTTTTTTGTTTATGTATTGACTTTGGGCAGGTGCACCGTGTCCTGATAGATATAGTTTCTTCAGCTGCAAATGCCACACCAGGACTTGGACGATATCCTCCATTTAAGCGTGAGGTAGATATGGTGTCATGATCAAATTTTCAATTATGTCAAGATGTGTGCTTTTCGTATGTCCACGAGCCTAATTTATATTGTTGATTTTCAGGTTGTCACAATTGCTTCAGATGCATTAGATAAGTTCAGAAATGAGGCCAAAAAGATGGTCGTTGCATTAGTTGATATGGAGCGTGCTTTTGTTCCTCCTCAACACTTTATCCGTCTAGTGCAAAGAAGGTTTTGTCATATGCTTTGTTTTTCTTTGTTCTGAGAAATGTTCACCTTTCAAGATGTTGTTCTTTCTGCATTATTATTCTTTTAATATGCCATGTTGTTTTGTTAATCAACAAGGATTTTCTTTTTTCGCGGTGTATTTGACTATTTTCTATTCACCGCACTCTTGGTGCACAAGCTGTCCTACAATGTTGAGAAGTCACAAAGTGACTATTGCAGCACTCAAGGAAATGGTTGATGTTATTATTTAGAACCGCATATAAGCGGCATCTTAGATTATTTTTTTTGTGTGGGAGTATTCCTTCTATTTCTATTTGTTAGAAAACTGTTTGTAAAGGCCCGTTTAGAGGCCATTAAATTAGTCCCACTTCTGTATAAGGGATGATTCTCTCTCTTCTCCCTATATATTTGTACTCATACTTGTAATTTGGATTTCAAGAAGTATATACAAGGTTTACTCCATTTTTCTACATGGTATCAGAGCTAGGTTCCGATCCTAGGACCTGTAGGTTATGGGCCCACCACGCTTCCGCTGCGCCCTTTGTGTAGCAAGATTCGTGGAGGGAGGCTGATGTTGTATCCATGCCTCAACCAGAGTTTTGGCCTTGACAACGAAAGAGGTCAAATCACCTGTTGTTCGGGATCCAGAGCTTGAAACGCAGAGATGATATCAAATGGTGTAACAAGTTGTGTCTGCCAGAGTAGAGAGAGTGAAGCTCCTCCCACATTGCCTTGGCCGTCTCATGATACATGGTCATGCGGTAGGGCTCAGTGTCCATGGAATTGAGGATCCAAGATTGGTATCAGATCCAACAGATCCGTCTACGCGACATGTTTTTTTCTAACCGCCCACCTCCTGCGACCTGTTTTTTCTAACGCTCACCTCCCGTGGATTGCTTTTTTCTAACCGCTCACCTCTTGTCCCCTCCTATTCTCAAGAAGGCTCTTCCTGATGTCTCCATGTAAGAGTTTACTTGTGAATCTTGTGTCTACGACAAACAACTTCGTATTTCTTTTCCTTCTACATGTACTCGGAGTGATACTCCGTTATCTTTAGTTCATTCTGATATCTGGGGCCCCTATAAAGTTCTCAGTGTTTTTGGCTATTGATATTTTGTTACATTTATTGATGATTACTCACGTCTCACTTGGTTATATTTACTACATGATCGTACTGAACTAACATATGTTTTTCATACTTTTCTAACTGAGACGCGCACGCAATTCTCCACTATGCTAAAAATCATTCGCACCGATAATGCTCGCAAATATACTGGTCGTACCTTCCCCAATTTATGCACCGAGTTTGACATCCTACATTAAATCTCGTGTGCTTATACCCCCCAGCAAACCGATGTGGCCGAGCGAAAAAATCGTCACCTTCTTGATGTCGCCCGATCCCACATGTTTCAAATGCAGGTGTCCACAGAATATTGGAACTTTGCGGTCTCTACTGTCTGTCATCTTATCAACTGCATGTCTTTGTCCGTCCTTGACTTTGCCTCTCCATTTAGGCTCCGTTTGGGGGGGCTTATTTTCACCGGTCAAGCGGTCACAATCGCACGAATCGGGACTTAATTAAGGTCCGATACATGCGGTCGTGACAGCTTGACCGGTGAAAATAAGTCCCCTCAAACAGAGCCTTAATCTCCTCTTTCCTTCCAAGATTCCCTTCTCTCTCACACCTCGTGTCTTTAGCTGTACATGTTATGTTCACCTACTTGGACCGTCTACTAACAAGCTCGCTGCTCGCGCCACAAAGTATATGTTTGTTGGCTACTCCTGCACTCAAAAAGTTATGTCTGTTATTCACCTACCGACAACAAGCTCATTGTCTCGACTGATGTAACCTTCCTTGAGGATCAACCATTCCACTACTCTCCTTCTATCCCGTCACCACCATCCACTGCTGCTCGTCTTGCCGTTCCTGTCACGATTCCCTCTCTACCCCCTCCTCCTACACCTCACCCGGTCCCTTCTCTACCTCCACCACCTCTTCGTGTCTATACTCGTTGTCAGTCCAGGACTACTTCCCTGCAGCAGGTTTCCTCTAAAGATGACATCCCGCGGCTTGCTGGTCCTGCATCAACCTCTACGGCTCACCCCTTGGCGAATTATGTGTCTCTACATCGCCTCTCTCCACCACTCCACCATTTTGCTGTCTCTCTTTCCTCCATTTCTATTTCTAACTCTGTGCAGAAAGCGTTTCAGCACTCGCGGTGGCGGACGGCCATGAAGGATGAAATGACTTCCCTTTGGGCTAATCAGACCTGAGATTTGGTTCCTCTTCCTCCCGACCAGTCTTGTGTCAGCTGCAAGTGAGTTTTTGTTATCGTGCATGCTGCCGATGGGACTGTTGATCGCCTAAAAGCTCGCCTTGTGGCCCGGGGGTTCATTCGACAGCAAGACCTTGATTATGATTAAACCTTCTCCCCGATTGTCAAGTTGAATACTGTTCGGGTCCTGATCTCCTTGACAGTCCATCGCCAGTGACCTCTCCATCAGTTGGATATAAAAAAATGCCTTTCTCAATGGTGATCTGCAGGAAACTGTCTATATGCACCAACCTCCCGGGTTTGAGACCACGGGGGAGTCTCATGCATGTCATCTCCGGAAGTCTATATATGGTCTCAAACAGTCCCCGCGTGCTTGGTTTGAAAAATTCAGCAAGGTTGTTCGTGAAGTTGGTTTTACAATTACTCGACTTGACATCTCATTTGTTGTGGGAGTTGTGAGTCGCTTTATGCATGCTCCTCAGATATCTCATCTCCAAGCCGTTGAACGCATTCTCAGATATCTAAAGACTGCTCTGGGACAAGAACTTGTTTACAAAGCACCTACCTCTCTATCTCTAGTTGTGTATTCTGACGCCAACTATGCAGGTTCTCTGGATGATAGACGTTCCCAACTGGTTTTTGTACATACTTCGGTGAACACCTTATAACCTGACGTAGTAAGAAGCATACCGTTGTTGCTCAATCCTTTGCTGAGGCCAAGTATCGGGCTATGGCTGTTGTTGTATTGAGTTAACCTAGCTTGAAAGTCTTCTTGATGATTTGGGACTCAAGCCCTCATCTCCGACAAACTTATTTTGTGACAGTCAAGCAACGATACATATTACCAAGAATTCAGTCTTCCATGAACGAACAAAGCATATTGAAGTTGACTGCCACTTCATTCGGGAAAAGGTTCAATCAAATAAGATAGAATTGTAACATGTTCCCGCAACTGGACAAGTTGCTGGCATCCTAACCAAAGTCCTCTCTCGGCCGTTATACTATCAGTTCTTATCTAAGCTTGACGCCTACAACTTGTACGCTCCAGCTTGCGGGAGAGTGTTAGAAAACTGTTTGTGAAGGCCCATTTAGAGGCCCATTATAGGTCTTTTTTACTTTCTCATGAATTAGTCTCACATCTTGTATAAGGGATGATTCTCTCTCTTCTCCCTATATATTTGTACTCATACTTGTAATTTGGTTTCAAGAAATATATACAAGGTTTACTCCATTTTTCTACACTATTAGCATTTCACTCTATCATGTGTTTGTTAGAGACAATTTTAGCATATTATAGATATTGAATGAGGTGAAATCCAGTTATTTATGTTGGTTTGGAACAATCAAACTTTAAGTTAAAATACTATTTCCACCGATTTAATTGACTTTTTTCAGTATATGGGTGAATTGAAGGTTAAGGCTAACAATTGTACCATTTATGTAAAGAAAAGCACAGTAAACGCTTATAATAAGTTATTTTGATTAATATAGAACCCATAACTTACTATATTAGATATGTTTCAATTGTATAGACTGTCCTAATGTTTGCATGCTACCCGCAAGTTCATTAAATATTTGAGACGACAACATTAAAGCAGCCTTTAATCATTATATCCTTTAACCAGAATGGATAGGCAGCGGCGTGAAGAAGAACTGAAGACAAGATCCTCTAAGAAGTCTCAGGAAGCCGAAGAAGCTTTACAAACAGAGTGAGTATATCTATCTTATGTCCAGTCATGTCTTTGAACAATGATGCACTGTTTGAGTCATTGAGTCTGTAATTGAGTCCTTAGGCACTCATTTGACTAATTTGTTGATGATTTATATATCTAGTATTTTTTCTATGACAATAGCTATAACTTTTATATTTGCTAGGCAACAAGTCCTCAACCAGATTCCAAACAATCTGGTGGCAACTTGAAGTCAATGAAAGAGAAATCCAGCTCTGATAAAGAAAAAGATAAAGATGCAAAAGAGAAATCAAGCTTGCAAGTTGTGGGGTCTGAACGAGAGATAACGGCAGGTATACTATCGTTGACATGCTAATGTTCGGTATCCACATTTTGGAGCATTTTTGTTCTTCATATAAATTATTGCCACTATCACAACCTTAACTATGGCTACAGGAATATCCTTAAAGGTTGACATAGGCACATGTTTATTTTCACATTCTTATACTATTTTGATATAACTCATATCATTGCCTTAACTTCACCTCTGTTAATATCTTAATATCCTGAATCTCTGATGAATCTTTGTGCTAAAGAAACATGTAAAACTACTTCATAGGCATATAAAAAGGCGTGACATGATCAAAGATCCCCAACACACATCTGCATTTGGTCATTGACATAACGCCTCCCCCCCACACCAATTAGTAGTTCCATCTTAGAAACTATGTATGATACACACATTGACAACTCCCAACCATCCTCGGGACTATCGAAGACTCAGAGCTGTCTTTCCATTAGCATCTGTCCTTTCATTATTTTTGCGTCTTATATAATTTCCCCTTTGAGGGGGTATCTTGGTAAATTTGGTCTCTAGAGATTCTTCCCTATATAAGGAAGAGTAATGAGTCTTAAAAAGGTTGTGAAGTGAATTTGTAACTCTCATTTGAGAAGGATCCTTGGGGGGAATCATCTTCCAAGTGATTGATGAGAGTATACCTCATGAGATTGTATCCTGATTCATACAACGAGCAATCTACTATTTTCTAACCCATGAACTAGTGCGGCTTGCTCGTCTCGGCCAAATGTCGATCTTCTCAAATATTTAGGGTTTAGCACAAACATATCCTCGAGTTTCCCTTTTGATTCCAGAGCTCGATTGGTCTGTTTCCATTGGTTCCTCCGGTGCAGGTTCACGCTATGCTCCCTCGCCACACAACACCGACGTACTCTTAATGACACCACGTGACCTTGACCTTGCCTTCACACGAAACGACTACCACCTTTCAACTGCCTA